>PVIJ01017645.1:0-28768 GCA_004024925.1 Scalopus aquaticus | reverse complement strand
ATGTGTTTATCTTCTTTCCATGCTGAATAGTATTCCATTGTGTATATGTACCACATCTTCTTGATCCAATCATCTATTTTTGGACATCTGGGTTGCTTCCATACCTTTGCTATTGTGAACAGTGCCGCAATGAACATACGGGTGCATGTATCCTTTTGGATTAGTGTTTTTGTATCCTTTGGGTAAATTCCCAAAAGTGTTTTATAATTTTTTTTAAGATTTATTTATACATACAAGCTGGGGTACAGACCAGAGGTGCGGGGTGGCGAGAGGGTCCACCAGAGACAGAGTGGGGAGCAGAACAGGCCGATCAGAAATACACTGCTGAGGGGAGCAGTGGGCGAGGCAGGAGAGGTCTGCCTCACCATGTGGGATTCTCCCCAGCTGGGCGTTGAACTCGCATTGTGTGCTGCCAACAGCTCCACAGCGCAGCACTTAACCGCTGCACCACCAGGGAGGCCCCAACATTGTTTTATAATTTTCCTTGTGTAGGTCTTTCACCTCCTTTGTTAGATTTATTCCCAAGTATTTAATTTTTCTGGTACAACTGTAAATAGGATAGTTTTCTTAATTTTTTCATCTTCAGGCTGATTGCATATAGGAAAGCTGATTTTTTTTATATTGATTTTGTAACCTGCTACGTTACTGACCTGGTTTATTTTAATTAGCTTTTATGTGACTATTTTAGAGTTCTATCATACCATCTACAAATAATGACTTCTTTTCCAATTTGGATTCTTTTTATGTCTTTCTCTTGCCTAATTGCTCTAGCTAGGACTTTCAGTATTGTATTGAAAAGCAGTGGTGACAGTGGATATCCTTGTCTTGTTTCAGAGCTTAATGGGAAGGCTTTCAGTTTTTCACCATTGAGAGAGATGTTAGCTCTGGGTTTGTCATATATGCTTTTGTTATGTTCCTTTTATCCCATGTTTTCCAAGCGTCTTCATCTTTTTTTAAAGATTTATTTATTTATGCATACAAGCTGGGGTACAGGCCAGAGGTGTGGGGCAGCGAGAGGGTTCACCAGGGACAGAGTGGGGAGCAGAACAGGCAGATCGTCAGAAACACACTGCTGAGGAGAGCAGCGGGCGAGGCAGGAGAGGTCTGCTGCGTGTCGAACTTGTGTAGCTGCTGCCAACAGCTCCACAGAGCAGTGCTTAACCACTGCGCCACCAGGGAGGCCCTCCAAGGGTCTTCATCTTAAATGGATGTTGAAATTTATCAAATGGTTTCTCAGCATCTAGTGATATTAAGAACATATGGGGTTTTGTGGTGGTGGTGAATTACATTGACTTTCAGATGTTGAAATATCCTCATGTCCCTGGAATTAATCCCACTTGGTCATGGTGTATAATTCCTTTGGCTCATTGCTGGATTCAGTTTGCTAAGATTTTATTGAGCACCCGTGTTCATTAGGGAGTTTGGTCTGTAGTTTTCTTTGCGTGTTGTGTTTGTTTGGTTTGGGTATTAGTGTGGTTTTGGTCTTGTAAAAAGTATTTCTCAGTTTTTGAAAGAGTTTAGCGAGATATACATTAGTTTATCTTTCAGTGTTTGTTGGACTCATTCATGAAACCCTCTGGTCCTGGGCTTTTGTTTTGGGGAGGGTTTTGATTACTCTTTCAATTTCCCTGCTTAGAAACGTTGAATAAACCTTTTATATTTCTTGTTTGTCCAGCCTTGGGTGAATGTACAATCCATTATGCCATTTTCAACCATAATAATAACAGATTATTGCAAAGGGACATTAAGAAATAATTCCCTGGGGAAAACAGAGGCTGAGTATAGCTGAGTGGACTGGCCAAGAGCTCTCTCAAGGCCAAGGGAATCAAAATCTATATTTGTTCCCTGTTGGAGGGCTCTGCCAGTCAGATGAGATTCTGGGTAAAACAGTAGAGGTTTATTTAAAGCAGGACCAGTGTGAAGGACTGATACGGTAATGAGATCTACACCAAAGAACAGGCATAATGCACAGCATTTCTGAACTTTATTTGGCAAAAAAAAAAAAAAAAAAAAAAACCCCAAGCAAAAACAAAAAACCAAAACCCTTTTGTACCCATGCAAGCATTTCCTGAGATGAACATTATGCAGAATCCACTTTATAGATTCTTTTTTTTTTTAGAAATATAACTTCATTTCTCTGTAACTAAACCAATACATTTCCCTTCCCATAATGGCAGGGGCTTGACCCAAGGCAGCCTACCCTACCTGGTTTTAATCATGGTCAATTCAGAATGTAAGCTCTGACCATCTAAAACCTGTTCCTCCTCTTCCCCATCTTAGGGAGCTTCTAAAATGTGATTCCTCCTTGTAATCATAGCTATGTTTTGTATAAGCCAGCATCTTCCCAATAAATTCACTTTTCCTCATCCCCATCACGTCCTGCAACTTATGTGGGATGGGGGGAGAGTATCAAAAAGAAAATTCATGCATTTCAGAGATTGCTACGGTTACAGTTCCTTATCTAACCAGGAAAGGCAAGCAAAACTTTCTTCTGGGGACGTGGGATTTTTTAAGGAGCGCAGTGAACCCAGCACCCACTTCTCAAAGGTGCTCCTGCTTCTCTGGCCCATTTTAAAGTCATTGAACTGGCTTCTGTTTCAGCCTGCATCCCTTCTGCACTTACTAAATGCTTACTGTATGTTCAGTGCTGGGTGATGAAAGATGAAACCCTTGTATTTGAGGGTAGCTTATGGTCTAGGAGAGAGTCAGAATTGACAAAGCACAATGGATAAACTCAAAGGTGGAATTGGGAACAATTACATGGTTGTGCCTGGAGGAATCACAGGGAGCGATCCTTGAACCAGGACTTGGAGAACAAGTAAAATCTACTTAGTCGGATAAAAGCATGAGGGGCAGGACGGTAAAGATTTTCTAAGCAGAAGGAACTAAGTGTGCAAAGGCAGAGCTACTTGAGAGCGCCTCGTGCAGTTGGTGAGTAGCAGTTCAAACAGGAAAGTTCAAGATGCATGATAAAATAACTTTTTCCCCTTATTCTTTGCCATGTGCTATGTCAGTTGCTTACATCTATAACCTAACTTAATCTTCAAAGCAATTCTATGTGGAGCCATTATCGTTCCCATTGTAGAAATGAAGAAAGTGAGCTAAGACAGGCTTATTGACTTCAGGATGGGAAGCCAGGATGAAATCCCAGTCTTGCCTGGTTCTGAAGCCCACACTCCTGCCCAGGATACTGGATAGCCTCCTGCTTGCCCGGCAGAGTGGTGGGAGGGGACGAGGAGAGCAGGAAGCTCAGAGCCAGCACAACCTGGGGAAGGAGACTCCTGCACCAACCACCTCCCTCCCTCCCTCCCTTCCATCTGACCCCAGTCCTAGATTCCTACTATTCACCCCACTCACCTTCAGTCACACCCTGTCCGGGGCATTTGCCTTCTCTGTTGTTAGGCCCCTGGCACAAGGAGACAACTCTTTGGACTCTGGGTGAAGAAAAGAACCAGATGTCAAGTTAAACACAGTCATAGAATCTCACATTGTTTCTCCAGAGAGTCCTCAGAACTGTCCTGGTGTCATTTCTGTGGTTTGGGAGTGTTTTCAATAGCTCTGGGAGTCTTCCAGCGTGTTAGTGTCAAATTGCTTTGGAAACCATGCTTTAGTGATGTGACTGGCACCCGCCTGTGCACACAAGTGTCTTCTAGGGATTGAAAACAATGGTGGAATAAAGAGAAGGGGCCACGGGTCCTATGGGTGAACCCTTAACCCCACGAGAGTTTGAGTCACAGAGAATGAAGGAACGTGGTCAGAAAATGGGACAATGCAAACTCTACAGAAGTAACTGATTTTCATCACCCTTCAAATCGATCGACTCACTGATCTTTGAGGTTCCTGAGAAGTGCACTTTGTAGGTCCCAGAAAGCTACCTTTCCAGTGCCCCTGGGAAGCATTTTAGAAACAGTTGGCCAATCATTCTGGAAAGAGCTGTGCTGTTAACTTCCATCTGGTGGTTTTAAATTGGCAGCAGTCCACTGAGATGGACTCGAGAGGCTTTTGACCAGGATCATTGAAAACCTGGCAACTGAAGCAGGAATCACACAAGTATTTGAAATTACTGTGAAAAGATGAGGAGTGGGTGGTGAGGGTCTCAGGAGATGCTGGGACTAGGTGTTCCTCCTGTTCTGTTTTTCATCCAAACTCACCCAGTTGTCAGCTGTTACCTTTTACATCTTTCTGCTTTAAGTCCTTCTCAATATTAGGGTACAAGTATTTTTTCCTGCAAAGGGATGCAGTAAATGTTTTAGGCTTTCTGGATCAGTCTGTGTCCTGGCTACTCAGTTCTGTGGTGGCGTGAAAGTAGACATAAGCAGTATGCAGACAAATGTGCCTGAGTGCTAAAAAGCCTTATTTGCAGAAGCAGGTGGTGGGCCAGGCTTGGCCTAGGAGTCATAGTTTGCCAATTCCTGCTCTAGACTTTAATTCTTTTTTACTTTTTGTTATTGAATTCCAAGAACAGGAAGAGTATTAAAAAGGCAAGCTGTTTGTGTGTTTGTTGTATTTGGACAATCGTCCTTCATTTTTAATATTTCAGGAAGTACACTTTGTCTTGTCTCGGCTTGTGGTTACTGAAATTGAAAGCAGCTGTAAAGGCAAGCGTCCTCTCTGAGTATTTGGACTGTCTGCTGCCACAAAATAGTAATTCTTAATGCTCTTTTTGTCCAGATAGTTTATTGGCATATTGCAGAATGATTCAGGAAAACTTTCTGCGCCACACAGTGCCAGGCATGGTATAATAGATGCTAAATAAATGAACATATGGAAACTAGAACTGTTGAGAAATTGAGGGGATTCTATATGGTCTATGGAGTCCATGTGGTGAGTCTGTGTGGCATATGGAATTTAAATGATGATTCCATATGATAGGTGGAGTCTAATGCATTTGGGGTCTGATTGTGTTGTAGGTGGCATATGAAGTCTGGTGTGTGAAGTCTGTATGGCATATGGAGTTAATGTGGTGGCTCTACATGGTATATGAAGTCTGTGTAACATTTGGGGTGGATATGGTGCGTCTGTATGGTAGGTGGATTCTATAGAGTAACATGCATACACTTCTTTATCTTTCAAGATCTTGATTTGTGAGAATTTCTCACGGCACCTGCACTTCCTGGGAAGACCAGAGAAGACATGGGAGCATTTTAGGTAGAGGCACAGATGAGACAACCCCCATGGGTTTGTCCCATCAGTGGAGACAGGTACTGTCCAAAAGTCCACACTATGATCACTCAGCCCCACTGATGCAAAAATGCCCACCTGGCTTCCTTTCCCGCTGGCCAGTGGACATGAGAATAGAGGAGGATAAAGAGTGAGAGCCTGTCTTGCTGTCCCTGTTGCCTCCCCCCGCCCCTGCTGCCGTGGAAATGCTCACTGGAAGTAAAACAAAGGCCTGGAAAATAGTCACGGTAACGTGCCAAAGAGAAACAAATGAACAGAAAACCTAAGAATGGCATGAGTCCAACTTAGCTTAAATATTGTACCATGGAAACACTCCTGGGCACATATACACTAAAATGTCACCAGTGGCTATCTCTGTGCAAAAAAAATTAATGATTTTAGTTGTCCTTTTTGCTTTGGGGCCCATAATTCAAAGTTTTTCTACAGTAAGTGTGGGTTTTTTAATAATAGTTTTAAAAGGTATTATTTGAAAGCAACGATAAAGAACAGGTATAGCCCAACCTGCCATGGGTCCCGCTGAGGACACAAGAGCAACCTCCTCTCTGTCTTCCCATCCACCTGAAGCAGACACCCTGTTGGCTACATGGAACTTTCCAGAGGAAACACTCTGCCACAGGTGAATGATGAAGGTGCTTAGACTTCTGACAGGCAAGTGCTTTCTTTAGCCAATCAGAGCTGGTGTGACAGAGGCCCAGGAAGGCCTCTGATTTGATTTAGGAATTTGTTGCCTTGGGGCTAATATTATCAATTGTTTCTCTTTGGTCCTTCTCAAAGAAAATGTGGCAATACCTTTCATCTTTACCTGGCCTTTCCTCTCCTCAGCTTGCTAAAAAATACCTCACAGCTAAATGATCAATACTGTGTCTTGACTGTGTTTGTATCATGCTCTATTCCTGGGGCCTAAGATCCTTCTATTTGGAGGCATAGCCCACTTTTCTGCAGAGATAAAAACCTGTTAGGGAGTTTGCAATGTGACAGTTAGCAGGTATGCTCCTGGGGGTGGCGTGTCCTTGCCGTGGGCTGTGGGGTGCATGCAGGCATGGGAGAGGTGGCGTGCACAACTGGAGGGCATGTAGTGATGGGTGTATGGGATGTTATAGGGTCAGAGCTGGGAGAGAACAGCCCTCCAGGAGGAGGGCAGCGAATGGCAGAGGCCAGAGATGGGCAAGGACATGGTGTACTGGGGACAACCAGCAGCGGGTTGAGCTTTGAGCATAAAGTGGTTGAAGAGAAGGATGAAAAAATAAGACTGGAGATGCAGGCCAGGTCCAGAAGCTGGGGAGTTTTAAGAGAATTGAATTCTCGCACATAAAAATAATGAGCGTTCAGTGGACATTTACTGTATGATAGATTCTTAGTGTGCATAGGCTGCTTTAACAAAATGCCATAGACAAGGTGGCTTATAAACAGCAAATTTCTTTCTTATAGTTCCGGAGGCTGGAGGCCAAAGATCAGGGTGCTCACATGGTCAGGTGAGCGTCCTCTTCTGGGTCTGACTTATCTTAAGGGACAGGGGACTTTCTCAGGCTTCTTTATAAGGACATTCTAACTCTGGGAGCTCTGCCCTCAAGACCTAATCACCACCCCTAGGGTCCCACCTCCTAATGCATCACACTGGGCATTAATTAAATACATGAGAATTGCGGGGAGGGCATCACCATTCAGACCATAGCACAGGGTCTGATTCTGAGTACTTTACTAGGGAAACTTACTAAACCCTGGAAACAACCCCTTGAAAGCTGCAATTCTCTCACTGCACCTAAGGAAACTGTTGCGGGGCAGGGTTCCTGGGAGGCTGATTCTGGACTGAGTAGGTGTGAGAGGGTTTTTGGAGAGTGATTCTGGGATCAACACCTGGGGGAGGGAAAGGGCTGGCCTGGGGTGCAGTCTCCCCAAGGGCCAGAGCCTGTGCGGGCCCTGGCTTTCACACCCTTGAGTCCACTAGTCATTGCACCTGGGTAGCCCAGAGAAGGAGGTGTGACTTTAGGGGCAGTTTCTGGAGAGACTCAGCTGAGGGCAGCAGTCAAGAAGCAGGGGAGTAACCCCCTCGTCTCTAAGGGGGCTCTGGCTGGTGCGGCACCAACTCCTGACCTAGAGCGTAATATACTTGTCCAAGGGCACACTGCTCATCAGTGGAAGAGGCAGGACTTGAAACCAAGAGAACTTGGTTTTCACCATTTCTCTAGATTGCAGCGTATGTAGTAGGGACCAGTGGGTAATTCTAAACAGATGGAAGTTATGGCTCAAGTCTTCCCTGGGAAGTTTAACAACCAGTAGTAGCATGCAGAATGGGTGGAAGAGAGCTGCTGAGGGGCACCCAACTACTCCACCTGTGTTTATCTTCAGTCAAGGGTTGTGCCTCCACACCACTCTGCCCTCCCCAACTCGGGGCTCTGGCCAGGAGGTAACACCAGTTTGTGCGGCCGCGTCCCGCCTCAGACCACAGCCTCCGGCGCTTTTCCCCACTTACCTCTTATTTCCAGAAGCATGATTCTCCCAGTGTCCCTCTTGGGGGAAAACTGGAGCATCTTTTGGACATCAGCAAGGACTGCACCAAGGCTCAGGGCCCTAGGTGTAATTTCAGTCTGGTTAACTCTCAGATTATCCTCCCAGCAGTGAAGCCGTGAACTTCCTCCTATGCCAGTGTCTAATTCTTATCATTTTGTTCATTGTTTTCTGGCTGTTGCTTTTTGCTTCTCTTCCTCTCATCTCAGTAATTTCATGATTTTTCTTTCCCTAACTCTCACGATCTTTTCCATAGTTGGTGTGCTTGGATTGCTATGTGCATTGACTAGGTTATTTGTAGTTACAATATAGAAGTTTTACATAAGCTTCATGGTAAGTCTGTAACAGTATTAAGTTGATAACGACTTATTTTTGAATGAATTTTAAAGGCCTGTACTTTTACTTCACAATTTATACTTAATCTTTTAATTCTCATACTGGTTTTATACATAATTTACCCACATTTTTCAACACTAGACTACACTACATATTTGCTTTACCAATGAGAATCATACTTTCATAGTTTTCCTGTTACTAATTAGTGCCCTTTCATTTCAGCTTAAAATACTTTAATATTTCTTGTAAGACCAGTCTGGTAGTGACAAACTTTTTCAGGTTTTGCTTGTTTGAAAACCTTTTTCCTTCAAATCTGAAGCACAGATTTGGGTAATTTTGGTTTGCAGGGTTACTTTTTGCTCTCACCTGTTGGGATATCATGACACTCATTCCTTCCGACTCATGAAGTTTCTGCTACAAAATCTGCTGATAATCTTACGAAAGGTTTCCTTGAATTTTTAAAAATAAGTACCCTGCTCCCATCTCTTCCTTCCTCTCCCTGTAATAAACGGTGGCCCACTTGCTGTTGCCCTAAAGTAATTTGTCTCCATTCTTTTTCTTTTTGCTCAGAGTCACACTATCCTATTTTCAAGGTCATTGATTCTTATGATTTATCTCATTTGTGGTTCAGCTATTTGTATTCTCTAGCTTCGATTTCTATTCAGTTCTTTATTTTCTTTGTTGAACTGCTCACTCTATTCATGTGTGGTTGAGTTTGGTGAGCATCTTTAACACTGCTGATTTAAACCCTGTCAGGTAAATCTCTAACCTTGCTTCATTAAGCTTTTTCTTGCAGCTTTTATCTTGTTTGACTCTGTCAGTTTCTATGCACTATGTAAAACAGCCACGACTCCCAGTGTTGAAAGAGTAGCCGCATGCAGGAGATGAACCTTATATACTCTGCCCTAGCTCTTGGTTTTGTTGAACTGCTGTGCTAGTCCAACAGCCAACTTCATCGCTAGTGGCTCTCAGACTTCAAGGGTGTGTCACAATCTGTTAGTGTCCCAAAGGAGGGGTGACCAGTCAGCTTCTAGACCCTTGGAAAGCTTGAAGTATCGCATATACCCCTCTCTGCAGCAGACTGGGAGGCGGATGCTTCTGTCTGCTCCTCTGCGCTGAGCCCGGGTGGCAGCCACCCTGAGGTTCCCACTGATCACCAGAGCCAGCTAGCAAGGGGAGTGGCCTCCGGATGACAGCTGGAGAAGCTAGGGTAGCAGATGTGTACACAAGTTCCCTTTGTGGAGATACCCTTGACCTGGGGCAAAGGGAGAACAGGAAGATGTCACCTGTCAGCCTCTGTCACTGGAGGTGAGTGTAGTCAGTTTCTAGGTGTTCAGCTAGAAGCCTGCCTCTCAGCACAACTATGAAAGGAAGCTAACGGACCTCTTTGAGGTGTGTTGTTTTTGACAGAAAGAGGGGGTGCATTTCAGTCTGTTGCCTCTTAGTATGTTCAGTATACCTGGAAGGTGGAGCCTTTCAGAACTGTAATAAACGGTTTCCGTGGCGCCCATGAATATAAGCCCTGCTGGCCACCCGAGCCGGTGGCCAGGCGGGTCCCTGGACAGCAGCTGCAGAAACTAGGACTACAGAAGTGCACGCTGGTGCCTTTCTAGACTTACCAGTGGCCCGAAGCAAGGGAGTGTGTGAAGACGGGTCCCTCCAGCCTCTGTGGTCTTTGGAGAGTATTTCATTTGGCCCTGGGACTTACACTAGAAGACTGCCCTTCAATGTAAAAGCTTTAAGGTAGAGAAAAAGGGCACTCTCACATAAGACCGGGTGGGTTCAGTCTCAGCTTCCGCACTGGGCCCGGCGCTGTGGTGAGTGAGTCCCTGTGAGGCCTTTAAGAACTGTGTCTTTGTTTCTTAGTCCTGTGGACACAAACCATGTTGGATTTCAGAGATAAATGTTTTGGGGGCTGTCTCTTAGATGCAGGTATTGAAATTTAGGGTGCCAGGTATGGGATTCAAGCCTTCACTGCTCTGGGAGAAGCTCTGAGTTCTTTCCTACTTGTGGGTCGCAGGCAAGTGAGCAAAGGGGCTTGTGAGGAGATTGTGATTAACCTTCCTGTGCCCTTTTTTTATCCTCATCTGCTCAGCATGTAGGAGTTGCTCATCTAGTTTGGGAGAGTCTAAGGTTACTGTTCCATATATGAGTGTGAATTTGGTGTATCTGTGGAGAGAGAGGAACTACTCAGTACCTCAGTATTTCTGCAGCTGCCATCCAGGGGAGCCACTTGACCACCGGCTCGGGCAGCTGGCAGGGCTTACATTCATGCCCCAGGAATTTTTTACATTCTTTGCCCCAGGAACTACTTATTACAGTCCTAACAGGCCACATCCTGAAGAGGCAACAGACTGAAATACTTGGGAATATTTTTATGATAAAATCCTAGACTGACTAGATAATAAGAGTATAGACAGGTTTCATTTTAATAAAAACCATCACTATATGGAAATTTAGACTCTACCTCACAGTGCATGAGTCCCAAATCCTGACTCTCCTGCCAATCAGCTATGTGAAAAGAGTAGCTCCAGCTGGGATTTATCTTAGGAGTAGAGCTAAGCTGCTTTTTTCATGTTTAAAAAAATTTGATCTTTCCTGTGAACTCTCCATATACTTGTGCATTTTTCTGTTTTGATCTTTTACTTATTGACTCACTGTAGCTTTTTTTGACTGGAGTGACAAATAGAGTAGCTTTTTAAAACAAAGTCATACAAGGAACCCAAATACAGTAAAAGAGAGGTGGACTCTGATTGTATACAAAGCTGGGGCTCAAGGGTAAAACCCGGGCAGGGGGCAGGGCACTGGGCAGCACCAGAGATGCTTCCCAGGTATAAAGTTTGCTAAAACTCACCTACTTCTGTGGCCGTTCTTTCCCTAGCTCATGTGTTCGTCGGTGCAGAAGGCCCTGTTTGAGGAGGAGGGCCACATTAAGAAACTGCAGCAGAAGGTCGCCACCCTGGAGAAACGGAACCGGCAGCTCCGGGACCGGGTGAAGAAGGTCAAGAGGTCTCTGAGGCAGGCCCGGAAGAACAGCCGCCAGCTGGAGCTGGTGAACCAGAAGCTCAGTGAGAAGCTGGTGGCCGCGGCAGGTGCCATCCCCCACATCAACGCCCTGGGCCGTGACCCTGCAGGTGCCACCTACCTGCGCGGGTAGCGGGGCCTGTGCAGTGGCTCACTGCCTCTTGCCCGAAAGTGATGGTGGTTTTGTACATGTACATATTTCAAATCTTGTAGGAGACACTTTTTTTCTTATGTGTTTGGTAGTCTATTGGGTTTAAAAGGCAGACTTTGCTCTCCTTAGTTCTGGCCTCCTGCCCCTCCCTGGCCTCAGAAAAAGTCTGGCGGTAAGAGGGCCCAGAGTGCCATGTGCTTGCTTGGGGGTCTGTCCTCCACTGCCAGAAGCAGCCTGAAAGGTGCACTTGTTGGGATAAGAATATCTAGAGTCTCTAGATAAAGGTTAAACCTTGAGGTCCCTCCTTCATTTCAGTGTGGCCGCAGCTCCAGGACCGTGATTAGTTTTTGATGAGTGATCCGAAGCTAGGCATGGAAAATGAGACAGCAGAAGGTCCCCTACCTTGGGAAGGAGGCTGCAGGTCATTAAGAGGAATTATACCTGACTTGCAACAGCAGCTATCCAGAGTTGAAGCCAGATTATCGGCTACCTCAATCTAAAGGGAACTTCCCTTCACGGGCCTGTCACGTTGCATCAAACTGCATTCCCGAGTTGGAAGAGCCGGAGCTACGTCTCGGCCACTGGTAAATTCTAACTTATTATTTGCTCAGTAATGACTTCCAACTTCTCAAAATTTGAGGCCAGCCAGTACCCTTGAGAACTTCTATAAAGACACCTCCTTACCTTCTGGGGATCAGGTGACCTTACCTTGTTCCCCTCAAGGCTCCCAAAGGGCTTTTCTGGGCACCGATGGCTGCTGCTTTATGCAGATGCTTTCCACCCAGCAGCATTGTCCATATCCTGAGAGAAATACTTGCACATCAGTCCATTTGTAGTGGTTCCTGTACATGACCAATGTACTTTGTGCTCTTTGGAAAGCAACCTTTAAAGACATTACAAGTACAAAGTAGAGCTCACCTACCTAAGACCCAGCTGTGTTCCTAAGAAGCCAGCGGAGTGGCCATGTCTTGGTTACCTTCTGATGCTGGGCCTCCACAGCAGCAAATTCCCTCCCCTGATGTTCCAGACAGAAGTGAGCCCCTCATTAGGGGTCTGCCCCCTAGAACACCCAGACACCGCAGGCCTGATCATGTGTCCTCTCTCCTGTAAACAGCAGCTAGAGTTTCATTCCACTACTTTTAGGGAAAGCAGGTACTTCTTGCTCTGGCTGCCAGTGTGGGATTTGAGTCTTGTGGCAGGCTGCTGCCTCAGAGGCGACGTCTACAGCCTGAACCTGACAGAATGGGAACTTCGACTCAAGGGGATTTCCTGTCTCAGCCTCTGACACTGCTTTGTTCTATTCTTCATTGCATGGTGAATAGAAGGTGCAGCCTTCAGTTTATTCCTCTTGGGGACACTGCAGTAAAGCAGTTTTTGCTTCTACCAAAGGGAACGATGAGGTGGGTGATCTATAGCCATTGTCTGGAGAACTATGGGAGCTGGATTCCTACAGATGCCTGATATCTTCTTCCTTTTTAATAAACAAGAGCAATATTTCAGCCACAGTAGTAAGGCGATGTGTGTTTCTTTTGGGTCAGAGAGATTTCAGGATTTCCAGCTTGGTCCTGGAAAAATGATATAGATTCTTTAGGGAGCAATGTCTGAGGCATTTAGAAGACTGAGCTCAAGCCTCCTCTGCTGTCCCTTCTGGAATGTGGCCTCTGCCTGCCTCTCGCAGGGTTCCCATCTCTCAAAACACCTGCAGAAAAGCAGTGTTCTCCTGGCCTGCTCCTCACAAGGGACAAGAAACTTCACTAATCAAGGCTTCAAAAGGACACTCAGACCTGTAGCCAAAGGGTTCCCCTGGTCCCTGTTGTTGGCTGCACTGTCCCTTTACTTAACCCTCCCACCTTGTGCTAGTAGGAATTTTTTATGCAAGAAAGCACAAGATTTACTAAGAACTTGATAGAACCTACAACAGCAATGTCGCCAAGATCCAGACCATAGTTTAGCTCTACATTGTGGTTCAAGGAAGCCAGGTGGCCTTTGCTAAGTCACATAGGCACATAGACTCTAAAATCTTTACTGAACCCAGCAGTATATAGGTTACAGCAAGTGAGGGGGAGAGGTTTCTTCCGCCTCCACAATGTGCTTGAATGTGAATGCCTTTGGTGGGACTCCTGTTCGGGCCACTGTCTGTTGTTCCCTCAACAGACTGTGTTACACATTTAGGGCACTTCCTTGGCAAGGTTCTCACTTCTGTGGTGCCAGACCATGACCCATACTCTGATGATTTTCTTTTAAAATTCAAGGACCCAACATGTATTAAGCTCTTCCACACCTCCTGTCTCATTTGACATTCCTAATCATTTTAAAAAATGGTGATCCCGATTCCCCACTCTTCAAAAAGAATCTAAGATTTCAAGAGATTAAATTGCTCAGTATACACTAGTGCAGGTGGTTAAAGATTTAACTCCATCTTTCCTCCTGTACTTATCTGTTAAATGGGGATACTCACTCCTACCTCAGATGCTATTAGGGGAATTGAATGAAATTCTTGGCGTGGATGCTTGCCCTGGTCTGTGACAGTCCACAAGCTCTCAGTAGACATTATTTACCATAGTAGTTGTGAAAAAAAATTGGTTGGATTAAGTAAATCTTTCTTATACTCAATAGCTCTTTTCCAATTGTACATTACCAGTTCTTTTTCAGATTCTTACTTCTGAGCCACATTTTTCTTTCCTAATTAGTAGTTGATTACTGAGCCAAATTTACCAAGAAAATATGATCCCTCAGAGAGGTGAGCCTTTAATTTCTAGTATGTAACCCACACTGCCCAGTTTTTCCCATTCTTTTCTTTCTCACTTCGAAAGAAGGCACATCCTACTGCTCCCATCCAGGGTGAGACCATTTTCCTTTTATCTTGAGGTATTCCTCCCCTCAGAACATACTCCACCAGTGCTCCCCTGTTTAATCATAATACCTTTTTCTCCTTGGGGACTCTTGCCCTTACCTTTTAGCCATCATCTTATATAGCCCGCAGATCTGAGGAAAGGATAAAACTGGAATCAGTTTAGGAAGTGTTAAGGTGGTCTCTGAAGATGTGACATCGAGTTAAATTCTACCACAGACACACTGAATAGCCACACATGGAGAAAACCAGAAAAGGAATGAATTCTACAAGTTGTAGTAATAAGACACCCACACTGGGAGCTCCTTGGTGGCCTAGAGGGTAAGTCTAAGCACTACCACTGCGACGGCCCTGACAGAGTGGCCTGAGTTTGATCTCTGGCCAGGGAGCTGACCCATATGGCCCAGAAGACCTTTCCTGTCTCACCCTGCTCCCCTCAGCAGTGTATTTCAGTCAATCTGCCTGTTCTGCTCCCCACTCTGTCTCTGGTAAACCCTCTTACCCCTCACACCTCTGGCCTACATCCCAGCTCTTCTATGCAAAAATAAGTAAAATAAAATCTTAAAAAAAAATACCCACACTCATATGGTAAGGAAGTCTGTCCTACACTTTTGCCATTAATCCCATCCATGACACAGCACTGTATAATCAGAGAACCACCTTATCCCATCTTTTTCCTGAGGAACCAAGGTTTGAGTAGTATAGCTAAATGCCACATTTTAAGACCTCCGATGAGAGATCGAACTCAAAACACCTCTTTTCTGTAAGCCAGTGAGTCTGCATTCACAAGAGCCATAAAGACATAGCAAACAAAGGAGCAGTTATTAACAGGCATGAATACTCATTTCAACTATCATCCAGAAGGAACAAGCAAAACACACCCATACACTAGTCTTTACCTGAATAGGTTCTGTTGTATACTTAAAAAGCTGCTGAATGAGTATCAGTTTTCCAATCTAGCAAGCTTCTTGACTATATATCCCCCCTGCCACAACCCGAAATAGAGCAAACAGCTCCTCTGCCCTCACCAATCCACTCAAAGTCGCCAATAACTCCCTGGGAGAAGATTGGACACATATCTGTGCTCCAGCTTTTGCAGCTGCTATTACCTGGTTCTGATCACCAATGGGACTGCCAGTCATGAGTCCTGTTGAACTGTAACAAAGTAGTTCTTGTATTCTGGTATACCCTGCTGCAGAGAACTAAGGCTGAGTAAGCAGGTAAAAATGCCTACCTCACTTTTTCCCCAGAAGGCACCTAACTGCATGGTTTGCCCAACTACTGCAGTGCTTCTGGGTTTGCCCAGAAGCTGAGGGTGCAGCTTCCAATAGTCTGCATCAAGGTGCTGGGACCCTTCCCTTTGGAACACTGATGAGTCTTGGCACACCCCCTACTACTGGGAGCCACTAGGAATAAAGATTGCCGCTTGGATAATCACAAAGGTTAGACAGCCAGGAGCATGGGCCAGACTGATTAGGATCATCTCCTATACAAGCTCACTCCACTCTGCCCACACAGAAAAAGGTGTTTTTCATGCACAAAATACACAACTCAGTCAAGGAAACAGAGTATGTTCCCTCCCTTCCCCCCCCCCCCCCCAAAAAAAAGGCAAGATGAAACTCTAGAAATATATTTTAATAAAATAGAGACATTTGAGTTTACCTACCTGGTTAGAAACCTCAAAATAATGGACATAAAAATGCTCACCAAGATCAGGAGAGCCTTGAAAAAAAGTGAGAATTTCAACAACATAAAATTAAAAGTATCAAAAGAAACCACAGACTGAAGAATACAATGTGAACTGAAATAATAGAGGGATTCAATAGAAGCCTAGATCAATTGTTAAAAAAAAAACAAAAAAACAATGAACTCAAAGACGGCAGTGGAATGCATCCAATTATAGAAGTTAAAATATTGAGAAATTAGGGACTAGTGGGATACCATCAAACTGACCAATAAACAAATTTAAAGGGGTCTCAGAAGAGGTAATGAAAGGGGAAAAAAATTTCAAAGAAATAAGTGCTGAAGACTTCCAGGAGGCAAAGATAGATGGAGGAGTTCGGAAAATTAAAAAAGATGTATCCAAACAGAGCAACAGTGAGACACTATAATTAAGTTTTCAAAAGTTAAAGAAGAGAATTTTTAAAGCAACAAGAGAAAAACAACTTGTTATATACAAGGCAACCCCAGTAAGGTTACAGGCAGACTTTTTTAGTGAAAACTTTGTAGACCAGAAGGGGCTGGAATTATGTTTTCAAAACACTGAAAGAAAAAAAATCAAGAATACAGTACAAGGCAAAGCCATACTTCAGAGTCAAAGGTAAAAGATATTATAAGCAGAAAACCCAAGGATTTCACCAAAAAGAACTAGTAAATTCTGAAGTTACAGGATATAAAAATATACAAAAATAATGGACTTTAACATGTCCTTAAATTAAAGGAGAAAGTTTTACAGATAAGCAAAAGCAGAAAGAAATTATCACTGCTAAACTGGCCTTACAAAAATGTTAAAGGGACTCTTTAACCTGAAATGAGAGGGCATGAAGTAATAAAAAAAAAGTGAACATATAAATCATGTTGATAAAGGTAAATATCTAATTAAATCCAGAATAATCTAATAATCTAATGTTGTAATGATGATGGCTAGTCACTTATGAATCTATGAAGATTAAAAGAAAAGTATTAACAAAAATAGCTACAACTGCAATAATTTGTTAGTGGATACCTAAGATAATCAGAAAATATGAATTATGACATCAAAAACATAAAACGTAGAAGGATAATAAAAATATGGAGCAACAAAATTATCAGCTTAAATAGGCCACTATAACTCCTAAGATTTTTACGTAAACTGTATGGTAACCACAAAGTAAAAACCTACACCTATAAATATTTTTTAACAATAAGAAGAAAGGACTCTAAGCTTACTACTACTGAAAAATCATTAAATCACAATGGGAGAGAGAGCAAGAGAAGAAGGGAACATGAATTATACAACAGTCAGAAAACAAAATGGCACTCAGTCCATAGCATTAATATTTATTTTAAATTAAGTAAATGTTCTAAATACTACAATCAAAACAAAGTGGTTAAACAGATTAAAAATAAAACCTCTAATTACATGTTGCCCACAAGAGGCTGACTGCAATTTTAAGAACACATATATATTGAAACTGAAGAGACGATAAAAGATATTCCATGCAAATGGGAACCAAAAGAAAGCTGGGACAGTTATACCAATATCAGAGAAAATAGACTTTAGACAATGACTGAAATAGAATGATATTATATAATAAAGGGATCAATCCAAGAAGAGAATATTAATATTTATACATCCAACATATTGAGGAGATAAAAGAAGAAATCAAAACCTAGAGACAATGAAAATGAGTACTTGACCTTCCTAGAGACAAATGACAATGAATACTTGACCTTTCAGGACTTACGCGATAAAGCAAAATCATTACTAAGAGGAAAGAATATAGCAATACAGGCCCACATTAAGACATAAGGAAGGGTGCAAATAAATATCCTTACCTTTCCCCTTGAGGAACAAGAAAATGATCAACAAACAAAACGAAAAGCCAGCAGAAGAAAATAAAAAGTAGAGCAGAGTAAATGAAATAGAAACTAAAATGTCCAAAAGCTTAATGAAAACAAAAGCTGGTCTTCAAAAAAATATATGCAAAATAGACAAACCTCTAACTAGGCTCACCAAGAAAATAAGGCAGAAAACTCAAACAGGATAAGAAAAGAGGTTACGAGATTGCAGAAATTCGGAGAATAAGAGACTACTGGGAACATTTATATGCTAACAAGTTCATAACTTAGAAGAGATGGACAAATTCTTAGACTTAAACAATCATGAGACTGAATAGGGAAGTAACAGAAAACTTAGAGACCAATCACAAACAAGGAAATTGAAACAGTAATCAAAACTCTTCCAAAAAACAAAAGCCCAGGACCAAATGGTTTTATGAGTTCTACCAAACCTTCAAAGATGAATAACTATCAAACTCTTTCAAAAAATTGAGAAAGAGTAATACTTACAAATACATTTTATGAGGCTAACATTACTCTAATACCAAAACCAAACAAAGACTACAGGCCAATTTCCCCAATAAAGAGACAAAAATGCTGAATAAAATCTTAGCAAACTAAATCTAACAACGCATTAAAAGGCATATACACCATGACCAAGTGGGATTCACACCAGGACACAAGGGTGGTCAAACATCTGAAAAATCATTGCAATTCACCACATTAACAAAAAGAAGGATAAATATCGATAGGTGTCTAGGAAGCATTTGATAAGATCTAACATCCATATACAATGAAATCCCTTGAAAAACTGGGGATAAATGGAACATAGCTTAATATAATAAAAGCCATATGTGACAAACCCACAGATTCTCAATGGTGAAAATCTAAAGGTTTTTCCACTAAGATATGGTACAAGACAAGGTTCTCCATTCGCACTATTACTATTCCATATAGATTGAAACTCCTAGCTAGAGCAATTAGGCAAGAAAAAGATATAAAAGGAATCCAAACTAGGAAAGAAGTAAAACTATCATTATTTGTACACAAAGTAATAATACAGAGAATCCACTAAAAAACTAACTGTAACGAATTAGCTCAGCAAAGTGGCAGGTTACAAAGTCAATATGCAAAAATCAGTGGTGTCCCTATATGCAAACAATGAGCTAGAAGAGAAGAAATTAAGAAAACAATTGCATTCACAATCACATGAGGGGAAAAAAAGCCTAGTTATAAACCCAACAAAGAAGGTAAAAGATCTATACAACAAAAACCGTAAGATATTGCTCAATGAAATAGAAGACACAAAGAATGGGAAGATATTCCCTGCAAATGGGTTAGAAGAATCAACATTGTCAAAATGGCCATCCTATCCAAAGCAATATAAAGATTTAATGCAATCCCTACCAAAGTTTCAAAGGCAATCTTCAAAGAAATAGAACAAACACTACTAAATTCACAGGGAACCACAAAAAGCCTGAATAGTCAAAGCAATCCTGATTTTTTAAAGAAGAGAAAGAATGGTGGTATCACACTTCCAGACTTCAAACTATACCATAAAACCATAATAATATGCATCATAGTAGCATGGTACTAAAACAAAAACAGACACACAAAACAATGGAATAAAATTGAGACTCCAGAAAATAAACCCACACCTAAATGGACAGTTATCTACCACAAAGGAGCCTAGAATCTACACTGGAGCAAATAAAGCCTCTTTGATAAGTGGTGCTGGGAAAAGTGGACAGCCCCATGCTGAAAGAATAAAACTAGGGCCTCCCTGGTGGCACAGTGGTTGAACGCTGCGCTGTGGAGCTGTCGGCAGCGTGAGATGCGAGTTAGATGCCTGGCGGGGGAGATTCCCACATGGAGCGGCAGACCTCTCCTGCCTCGCCCGCTGCTCCCCTCTGCAGTGTATTTCTGATCTGCCTGTTCTGCTCCCCACTCTGTCTCTGGTGAACCCTCTCGCCATCCCACACCTCTGGCCTGTCCCCCAGCTTGTATGTATAAGTAAATAAATCTTTAAAAAAAAAAGAATAAAACTAGACCATTATCTCACATCACACATAAGAATCAACTTGAACTAGATAAAAGACTTGGATGCAAAATCTGAAATCACAAAATACATAGAAAAGATAGGCAAAACACTTTATGACATAAACCTTGATATCCATATAAATTTGTCTCAAACAGCAATGAAAACAAAAGGGAATATAAACAATTGGGACTACATCAAACTAAAAAGCTTCTGCACAGTGGAAGAAACCATACCAGAAATAAAGACACCCTACTCAATGGAAGAAAATATTTCCATACCATACATCTGATAAAGGACTGATATCAGAGTTCTTTTAGGACAAGTCAACAGAAAGAAAACAAACAACCCAATCCATCAAAGGGCAGAAGAGCTAAATAAGCACTTCTCCAAAGAAGACATACATTATCTGGACAGATTGATCACTAGTCAGGAGATTGAATCAGTAATCAAAAACTCCCCAACCAACGAAAGTCTAGGACCAAATGGCACACTGGGGAATTGTGCAAAGTATTTAAAAAAGAATTAATACTAATTCATCTCAACTCTCACAAAAAACAGAAGGCAATCCTTCCAAGCTCATTTTATGAGGCATTATCTTGATACCAAAACCAGATGATACAAAAGAAAAGTAAAAGTCAACATCCCTGATGACATAGAAGCAAAAATCCTCAACAAAATATTAGAAAAATATTTGACAATGCAGTAAAAGGATTATACACTGTGATTAAGTGGAACTTAGTCTAGGGATTTAGTCTAAGGATGCTAGGATGGTTCATCCACAAATCAAAGTGGTAGCACATTAACAAAATGAAGATGAGGCTCATATGAAAATATTTCAAAGATGCAGAAAAACATTTTGAAAAAATTCAACATTAATTTATGATAAAAAGTCTCAAAAATGTAAAAATAAAAGAATGTCCCTGAACATAATAAAGATCACATCAGTATCACAGTTAATGAGATACTCAACAGTGAAATACTGAAAGCTTTGTCTCTAGGATCAGGATCAAGACAACTATGCCCACTCTACCTAGTGTTTAACCTAATATTGGAAGTCCTGGCCAAACCATTAGGCAAGATAGAGAAAGAAAAGGCATTCAAGTTGGAAAGAAAGAAGCAAAACTAATTGCAAATGACATGACATTATTTACAGACAACTGCAAGGACTCCTGCAATTGCACTATAAGTACTAATAAATGCAGAAATGTTGCAGGATACAAAATCAAAACACAATGCAATTGCATTTATATACAGTAATAACTCTCAGAAATTAAGAACAATCCCACTTTAATTGCATTAAAAAGAATAAAATACCTAGGAACAAATTTGACTAAGGATGTGAGGGACCTATATACTGAAAACTAGAAGGCACTGAAGAAGACACAAATAAATGGGAAGTTATTTTGTGCTCATATATTAGAATATTAAAATTTTCACATTATCCAAACTGATAGTCAGATTCAATGAAATTCCTAGCAGATTTCCAATGTTGTTTTCCAAAGAAAAAAGGAAAATTATCCTAAAATTTGTTTGGAGCCATAAATATCCCAGATATCCAACACAATCTTGAACAAAAAGAACATAGATGGAAATCTCAGTCTTCCTCATTTCAAACTATGTTACAAAGCTACAGTGATCAAAATTAAATGGAACTGACCTTTAAAACAGTCAGCTGGTCCAACCACTATGGAAAGCTGTGTGGAGGTTCCTCAAACAACTAAAAATGGAACTACCATATGAACCAGCAATTCCACTCTTAGTGATCCACCCAAAGGACACGTTAATTCAAAACATTAATTCAAAAGGATACCTGCACACCTATGTTTATCGCAGCACTATTTATAATAGGTAACATTTGGAAACAGCCCAAATGCCCAAAAATACATGACTAGATCAGGAAGATATGGTATATACACACAATGGATTACTATTGAGCAATCAAAAAAGATAAACGCATGCCATTCTCAGCAACATGGATGGAGGTAGAAGGGATTATGTTCAATGTAGTAAGTCAGAACGAAAAAGTGAAATATCGGATAGTTTCACCTATAGGAGGACTATAGGAGAACCAAGTAAGGGATCAGGGGAAAAAAAACTAATAAAAAACAAAACAAAATAAAACTAACAGGCAACTATAAATCAGAGATATTCTGCAGGGGGGGGAGGAAGAGGGAGCAAAATGGGAAGGAAGAGCACAAGGGACTATGGTGATGGTTCACAGATGAATTGGTTGTGGGAATTTCACAGGGACTACACCTGAGAGGAGAAAGCAAACATTGTACAAAAATGAACAATGATGTAAAATATATTTAAATAGAATTTAAATTTTTTTTTAAAAAACATATACACTAGAATAAAATAGGGCACCCAGAGATAAACCCATGCATATATATTTAATTTATGACAGAGGAGCCGAGAATATGAAAGATAGTTTTCAATGGTTTTAAGAAAATGGTTTTAAGAAAACTGGACCATCATGTGCAAAACAATTGAAACTGAACCAATATTTTATATCGTATAAACAGAAAAAATTAACTCAAAATGGATTAAAGAGTTGAATGTAAACCTGAAATCATAAGATGATTTAGAACAAAATTTAGGCAGTAAGCTTCTTGACATCGGTGTAGTGGATAGTTGTTCTGGACTTGACACCAAAACCAACAAAGCATATATAAACAAGGGAACTATATCATCTAAAAAGCATAGTTTGCAGCAAAGGAAACCATATAAAATTAAAAGGCAATTTGCTAAAAGGGAGTAAATATTTGCAAATCATATGCCTGATATATATACTATTCAAAAATAAATATACAAATATTTGCTAAAAGGGAGTAAATATTTGCAAATCATATACCTAATAAGGGGTTACTATCCAAATATATATATATATATATATACACACACACACACACACACACACACACACACACAATACTATTCAACAATTAAATAAATATGTGTGTGTGTGTGTGTGTGTGTATAAATACTATTCAACAATAAAAAGAAATGGGTCAAGGATCTGAATAAACATTTTTCTAAAGAAGACACAGGGCAAAAGAGATATGAAGAGATGCTGAACATAACCATCAGGATAGTACAAATAAAAATCAAAACAGGTATCACACCACCTGTCAGAACTAAAAAGAACGAAAGGTAGCAATTGTTGGCAAAGGTGTGGCGAAAAGGGAGCCCTTGTACATACACTATTGGTGGAATTTAAGTTGGTAAAACCATTGTGGAAAACAGCATGTAGTTTCCTCAAAAAACTAAAGTTAGAAATACCCTATGATCCAACAGTCCCACTTCTGTTACATACCAAAGAAATGAAAACAGGATATTGAAGAGATATCTGGAGTTCCATGTTCATTGAAACAACATTCACAGTAGTGAATTTCATTTTATTTCACAAGATATTAAAACAAACATTAAGTGTCCATCAATGGGTGAATGGACAAAGATGTGACACATTTATAAATCTAAATACAATGGAATAATACACAGCCACGAGAAAGAAGGAAATCCTGACAACATGGATGAACCTTGAGGATAATATGCTAAGTGAGATAAATCAGAGAAAAAACAATAATAAATGATATCACTTATATGTGTGATCTAAAAACATTGACATCATAGAAGCAGAGAGTAGGATGGCTATTTGGGGGGTGGGTGAGAGGGATATGGGAGCTATTGACCAAAGATCACAAGCTTACAGTTATAAGGAATCAATTTTGGGTATCTGAATAATCTGGTGATTATTGTTAATGTGTTATATGTCTGAAAGTTGCAAAGACATTAGATCTTAAATATTCTCACCACCAAAAATTCCTGGTAATTATGTGGTGATGGAGGTGTTAACTAACACTATCTTGGCAGTCATTTTGTAATATATGAATGTATTTAATCAATACATTATATGCCTTAATAAACACAGACAATATTATATGTCAGTTATAACCTCAATACAGGTGGAAAAGGGTAAGAAAACAATTATTGAATGTCACCATCACTGAAAATAGAAGTGATTTTTCTCTGAAGGTCAGAGATGAATGTGGGAGATGTGCCAGTGAAAGGGGTTCCTGACTTCGATGTGGATAATGAGGGCTGGGGTGCGAAGACCACATAGCAGTGTTCACCCTCCAGAGACAACATGCGCATTACCGAGCTAACAGGAAGCATACAAAGAGGCTATGCAAATGATTAATCGTGGAGGTTCCAGGACCAAAAAACTGATGGATCTCCTTGCAATCCTCTCTCTCTCCCCACTCCCCCCACCCCAAAGCCTCACATGAATCTCTGCTTACTGGAGAATTATAGTCCTTCAACTGATGTAAGATCTGAGTCAGTTCATGAAGTGCCTTAGTTAAGGGGGAGAACAGGAACCTTGAAGAACTAAAGGCAACAAGATACTACTTCCTAGTCATCTACCAAGGACCTGCAGGTGTTCACCAGTGTAAATGTACACAGAAAAAGGGGAATCCTACAACGTTTCTGGGATTAGGTAATATACTAAGTCAACAGTTAGGGGGATGCTTACGGGGGTCAGATAGCAATGGTGTCTGGTCCAATTCATCTTGCAGTAAGTTTCAACCCAACTTATGATTATTTTCCCTGGTTCTTGAGTATGTACTTGGAATAGATATTCTTGGTATCTGGGAGATACCCTCATTAGATCCCTGAACCATGGGATTAAGGTTAGTATGGTAAGGAAGTTCAAGAGGACACCATGTAGGTTTTTTCCTTTGGTATTCTAAAGTATATAAATAGTTGACAAAATAGGACTCATAAGAATACCTCACTAAATAGGGATGGTCTACAAGAGCTAGACTTTATAAGGAACGAAATAGAAATCCGATGTTGAAAAGCACAACGAATGAGAAATTCACTATAGGGGCTAACCAGGGATTTGAACACACAGAATAAATAATCAGTGAACTTGAAGATAAGCCAAATTGAGATAATCTAGTTTGAGAAAAATAATGAAAAACAGAGGCTATGAGGCCTGTAGAGACCATCAAGCACACCAACGCAAACACAATGGGAGGTCCAGACAGAGCAGAAAAAGAAAAGGGCAGAACATAGATCAGTAGTTGCCAGGTATGCTGGGTTGACTGGGGTGAACTCTTGTGCTTCTCCTTCTAATTTTTGAGCTCCCTGGATTCTCTGACCAGCACAGTGTGACACTAACCTAATGCTTGTTGAGCAAGAATGAAGGGGTAAAGGAGGCAACATCACATACCAAGTCCCCCAGAATATTAAGAACTGGAGTAATGAAAAGAAAGAGGCAAAGAATGACTTTCTTCCTCACCCAGGCCTCTACATCCGAGCCAAACATCTTGCCTCAGCCTTGGCAAACAACAGGGGTTAGGGGGATTCCCCCACGGGTTCCAGGGCCCTGTCGGTCCAAGGACAGTTTCTTCCATGGCTACTGTTCTACAGCAGCTGAACTGCCATTATCCAGAGTTACCTGTTCTGTGTATAAACTTTTATTCAGTCTCTTTATAGCTTCCAACTTTCCTGGACTACAGGATCACAGAAAACATCCCTGAGTAGTACCATCTGTTTGCCACCTCATACAACCAACACACAACAAAATAGCTATGTGGCAAAAATCATTTTTATGTTATCCAGACACTATTTCTCCAGAGAAGAGATTAAAATCCCCTTGCCTTCCCCATCCCTCTTCGGCCCAGCCGTCGATCCCTTGGTGTCTACAGACCCCGTTAGCTTTGGCACTACAGACTGATGTGAAAAGGTAGAGCTCTAATGAATTTGCCTGCTGCTTTCTTTAACTTTTGCTACAGGCTCAGGGAGGAGGCTGGAAAAAGGAACTAAAATGAAGCTTTTTGATGATCTGGGGTTTTGTCAATTAATCCTGCTCCCCATAAAAGGATCATGACTGGCCGCCTCACTCTGAGATGAATCTCCGTCTGCCAGGTGGCTGCATGAAGTGGACGACCTGACATTTCAGATATCCCTGTCCAATAAAATGAGGAAATTTAAACCAGACACTGAAATGCTTTTTCTTTTAATAAAACCATTTCTTAATTGTGTAGCTGGATGTTCTGAGAGTGAGCTTCAATATTTCTGCATCTTTGAAGCTGGAAATAAGGTGGGGGAGGGGAGAACTGCTGTGCTAAAAGTGCCAGACAATTACATAAAATTGACTCTAGTGATTCTCAATGCTGGCAGCCCATTAGGAGTAATGGGGAGCTATAAATAAAGGGGTACCTGCCAGCCTGACCCCCTTCTAATCTGCGTCGGGCTCCAGCAACAAGCATTTGATGCTTGTGAAAGTCAAATCAGATTTTAAAAAGCAAAACAAAACACCTTCCACAGGACGCGATGTAGCCATGATTAAGAATGTACTGCCCTGAGGGTAAAATAGGTTATTTATCTCTAGGACTAATACTTATTTGTCCTAAAATTATTTTGAGAGAGAAATTATTTGGGGGACCTCCTTATTAAGACGGTATAAGTTGAGGTACTTGGAGCATCTCTGAATACCAGCAAATTAATCAGAATGCAAATGCTTTAAAGGCACCAGGCAGTGTCATGCCGACAGCTTTATTCTTAAGGTTGGCAATTTGGGGTCATATGTGATTCCATATGAATTTTAGCTTTTTTTTTCTATTTTTATGAAGGATGACATTGAAATTTTGATAGGGATTGTATTGCATCTCTAGATTGCTTTGGGTAACATGAACATTTTAACAATATTATGATTTCCAGTTGAAAAGTATGGAATATCTTTCCATTTATTTGTGCTTAATTTCTTCATCAATTTTTAAATACTTTCAGTGTACCAATCTTTTACCTCC
This sequence comes from Scalopus aquaticus, assembly GCA_004024925.1. Taxonomy (NCBI): domain Eukaryota; kingdom Metazoa; phylum Chordata; class Mammalia; order Eulipotyphla; family Talpidae; genus Scalopus; species Scalopus aquaticus. Next base: position 2,321 of record PVIJ01017645.1, on the reverse strand, counting down.
TTGGTTCTATTTATTCTTAAGGATTTTTTTTTTTGATGATACTATACAGGGTTTTTTACAATTTATTTTTGGATGGTTTGTTGTTCACATATAGAAACACAACTGAATCCTGTGTGTTGATTTTATATCCTGAAGCTTTGCTGAATACATTTATTAGTTCCAACAGCTTTCTTGTGGGGCTTTAAGGGTTTTCTATATATGTAATTATGTCATTTGCAAAGAAACAATTTAACTTTTCCAATATGGATGCCTGTTTCCTTCCCCTACTAACTGCCTTGGCTAAGACTTCTAAAAAAATGTTGAAAATAGGTGGCAAGTGAGGGCATTCTTTGTCTTATTCTGATGGTAAGAGGAAAAGCTTTCAGTTTTTCACTGTTGAGTATAATGGTACTTATGGGCTTGTCAGATGACCTTTATTATGTCATGTCCTTTTTATTACTGTCTTCATTTCCAAGACTGAGTGTTTATATGAAGGACAACGAACAATCTTGGAGTTAGCTCTGTTACAGAAACAGTGATCCATCACCTACGGTCTCCTTAATGTAATTTCACATCCAGCCAAGACTCTAAGATTCAATTCAAAGCACACAGAAGTTCAGGGCAAAAAGGAAGTCTAACAATTCTGTAGGCCAACACCCTACTTCAAATGCCTCTTAGTTCAGATTACTGTAGCAGAATACCACAGATTGGCTGGCTAACACAACAAACGTTTTATTGCCCTTACAGTTCTAGAAGTTGAGAAATCCAAGATCAGTGTGCCAGCATGTTTGGGGTCCAGTGAGGGCCCTGTCCTGATTTGCCAAATGGCTGTCTTTCTGAGAGAAGAGGCAAGTTCTCTGGCTCTCTTCTAAGGGCGCTAATCCCATCAAGAGGGTTCTAGCCTCACAACATAATTACTCCCACAAATTCTATCTTCAAGTATTGTCACATTGAGGACATAGATGGCAGGGGGCTGGAGGTCACAAACATTCAGCCTGTCACTCTCCCTCCAGCTAGCTATTCAGGGAAGCTTCCAATGAGGACATCATTGTGAGAGGCAAACACACAGTGTGAATTCTATTTGTATTCTTTCCCCCATTATTAAATTTAAAATCTTTTCATCATCATCTTTATATTTCTTTATTTTCCAACATGGCCCCTGAAAGTAGGTCAAGAGAATTGATTTTTCACATTTGCTCCAGAGCCTGGGTCTCCTCCAAAAGCAGCCTTACCTGAACCCCACCTTGTTTTTGCAGGCAGTATTTAAAGCTGGCTTTCTTTGTTAAGTCTGGTTTTGTTTTGGTTTCCCCAGGGCAGTTTATATACTTGGAGTTAATATCTCAGATCCAAATGTTTAGTTTGGAAAAGAAAGGCTGTTGCAAATCTATCTTGGTTACCCAATAATCAATGGTTAAGTGGAAAGTTTTTCTAAGCTTCAGCTAGTAATAGGGGTCAGCTTAGTTCTTTCACAACTCTCCCCCAGGTAACCCTTTCAGTGGCTCCTAGTCTGAGTGCTGCCAAGGACCACACACCATGGAACTTCAGACAGAAAAGCAACACATCAGAGACATGATATATTTTTTAAATTTCCATAACTTTTCTCTTATTTCAATCATGAACACCAGTCATGATGAGTAGAATCTTTGTCCTGCCTTCATCACAGAATTTTCATCCCATCTATCATTCATCCCAGTGAACAATGGGTCTCTGGAAACCAATCCCATTGGCAGAGGGCCCATCAGTGTCACTTAGCAGAGTCATTGATGGGAACCAGGAGGGGAAGCTACAGTTGGCTTTCAGCTCAGGAAGAGAAGAAAGGAATGGGAGGACTCACCCACTGTTCTAACTTCCACCACATAAAAACTTTACTGCTTAAAAACCATACGTGAGTCATGGTCATACTTATTTTCAACCCATGTTACTGGTCACTTTTCCAACTACCTTTGCAATGGGACTTTGAAGGACTAGATTATTGTCCTTTATTTTGGAGACAGTGGTGGTAAAACGGGACATTATGGTTTAGATATCAGAGCACACAAAAAGTAACTACATAGAATTACAAAGAACTGTTCTTCATCTCTGAAAAAAGTATTGCTCCTAAATCACATTTACCATTTTAGTATCAGGCACCTACTGCCAATATAGCAACAGGTTGTGCACATCCAGTGTTTCCTATTTTCTCACTGGCTTACAAATATTCAAACGTCAGATCTTGTCTGGGGTTGGGAGGGGAGTGTCACCCCCTCCTCTTTCCCAAAAACTCAGGCTGCAAAGATGGAACCTCTCCTCCTTCTGCTTCTTCATCCTAAAACACTGATTGGTATCTAAAGATCTTTCTATGG
>PVIJ01017644.1:0-28744 GCA_004024925.1 Scalopus aquaticus | reverse complement strand
TCTAGACCCTGGGGTTTCAGACTGTCAGTTCTGAAACTGGAGTGGGCTATCTTTTTTTTTTTTTTTTTTGGTTATTCTGTCCTTTCCTTCTGAAGAGGCTAAATCCAGGGAGCTTTGGGTGGGACGTTTATCCCTTGTCATTAGGTGGAATTGCAGCTCTGACTCAGGTCTGCTTGCTCACACTGACCACTCTGCGCTCCACTGCTCAAGGACCTTGAGCAGGTCTTGGGGAGATGCTCAGAGGCTGAGCGTTGTGTACAGGGCCCAAGAGAGATGTGAATGGGAGATGAAGTGGTTTGCTGGCAAGAAAAGGAGACCAGGGCAATTGCAAAGCAGGACACAGACCGCCCCTGCCCCTGCCCTGGACATTGTCAGGTCCTACTTCCTGTGCATTCTCTGACTGCCCTTTCAGGGGGTGCCAGCCTCCCGGGCACACTCAATAGGTATAGCCACGGGACTGGGAGACCCCCCCGCCTAGAGAGAAGACTGGGGTGCCAGGCAATGCTTTGAGGTTCCAGAGGGCAGTCAGCCTAAGTCTAGATAGAACCCAGGGTGGAAGTCCTGGCAAGACTGAGTTTGGCCTCATATTTATTGCAACCCTGATGGGCTCATTTATGCCTTCAGGCCTTGCTCACATGTTACCTTCCACATGGAGCCTTTCCACATGGAGCCTATGGGGATTCCTTATTTGAACGTGAGACTTGAGCAACCCTAGCCCCCAGTCCCCCAACACACACACACACACACACACACACACACACACTGATCTATGTTTCTGGACAGGATTCACTGCATATACAGAAAAGTTGCAAATTAGTACAGAGGTTTCCTCCTTATTCTTGGCTGAGCTTCTCCTACTGTTCACGTCTAGTCTAACCATAGAGCGGTGCTAGCACCCCAGAATTGAATGGTGAGGTAGCACTGTTCACAAAACCACGACCCTCGAATGTTAGACATGGTTCCCAATATCCTTTTTCTTTTCCAGGGTCCAGCTCAGATCCCACACTGCATTTGCCTGTCATGGGTTTGCTCCATCTGTGATAAGACTGTCTTTCATGACTGACATTCGTGAGGAGCACTGTTTAGTTGTTTTGTAGAATATACTCTAATTTGGGTTTATCTGTTGTTTTTTTATGGTTCATACATACTGATTTTATTTAGTGTTGATTGAGCATTTCCTGGAACTGGATCACTGGCTCCCTAAGAGCAAGTGTCCTTGTCTGGCTGGTTTTCTCGTGTACCCTAGCCCCTACGGGGGACTGCCTGGCACACAAGCTCAGTCAGTTTTTGCCGAGTGTATGAATGCATGAGAAATCCTGACCCGACCTGACCTGAAGTGAGAAGCACAGAGCAGCTGGGTATTACTATCACCTTGGTGGTGTTGGACTGGGTGTACCCTGAAGCCCCTTCCCACACTCAGATTCTGTGACTCTATAACCCGATAGAATGTGAAGTCGCAGCTCCAGTTCATTGAATTCTACAGGTATTAGCTTTCCATGGAAAACGCAGGGAGCTGGACGAGGTGGGGGTTTGCTGGGCATCTGGGATGTGGGCTCTGAAAGTTAATTTACATTCCCTATGGATCTTGGGCCCAGGGAAAGGCACGGGAAGAGCTGGTGACCATGCTGCAGATGGTTAGTGGTTTAGAATTTGGAGTATAGATCGGTGGTGCCCAAACTCCACCCTGCTTCACAGTCACCCAGTGGACTTTGTTAAAACACAGATTGTTGGGTCTCATGGCAGTGCCATTCACCTGGTATAGGGTGGGACCTTAGAATTGGCATTTTGAGCTGCTTTCCGGTTGGTACTGATGCTGCTGGGCTAGTGACCCCACTTTGAGAACCACTGTTCTAAATGTTCAGTGGGTTAACAGGTTGCTGGCAATTTGTAAAAGCCAGGAAGGCTTCCTGGAGGAGGAGGTCAGGTTTGAATAGGGTAGGATTTACACAATTGGGGGTGGGTCTTGAATCATGCATAGCTGTCTTGCTGGCATTACATGCAGTCTGTGGTTACCTCTTGCCTGCTTTTGCCCTTTTGGCCTCTGGTCTCACTGCAGCCGTCTTCAGCCATCTTGGTATCATGAGCAGTCTTGGCTGGGAGAGTCTGAGCCCCTAAAAGAGGATGCTGACTAACTCTTTGACGGGAGTTGACCTTGACTGGCTAGGACGAAGTCACTCTGAGGTCTGGACGTGTCTCGTATTGTACAGGCTGTCTGAACGTGTTTATTTGCCTGGGCCTCGCTTGCTGAATTCTGGCACTGTTTGAGGTGTCGCTGTTGGGCTTCGTGGCTCTATTTCTGTTTTCCCGTCTGGCACCAGCTCAGCGGGGGCAGATGAGGTGTGTGGCCACCCTTGCTTTCTTCCTGGCTCCATGTTCTTCTTGAGGCCAGTACTTGGTCAAGAAACACATTTGTGTTTCATAGAGTAACTGCTGTAGAAGCAGATGGGGCTCCTTTCAGGAGAGAGAAATTTTGTGGAGGAAGAAAATGTTTAGGAAGATAAAAAAATTAAATGTTTGGACTTAACACGACTACTGGTGGTAGGAATGTTTAAGTGTGTGTGTGTGTGTGTGTGTGTGTGTGTGTGTGTGTGTGTGTGTGTGTAAACTTCCAAAATCAGTTAAGAATTTTTACTCCTTTAATTGAAACTAAAAAAATCGCTATCAGGTATGAGGGAAGGCTCCAGGAAGCTTGGGAGAGGTCACATTGTTTGCACAGTTGGAAGACTCTGGGCAGCAAGGCAGCATGGGGTCCAGACCCACCTTGGATCAAGAGGGATGGTGGTATGTCTCTGGATCTGCCCTGCCATTTTAACTGAGACCTAGAAAAACTAAGTGACTTGCTCGCTCACATACCACCTCAACTATCCCTGGCCAAGCCACATTGCTCTTTCTTTCCTTTGTGCTTCAAAGTTGTTTACTTATAATGTACCTTTCTTATTTTATTAAATGGTCATATATGGGTACGTTTTACCCACTAGATCAGGGATTAGCAAATTATAACTGCAGGTCCAATCTGGCCCTCTGACTGGTTTTGTAAATAAAGTTTTATTGGAACACAGCCATATCCATTTATTTATGTATTGTCCAAGGCTGTCTTTGCAGGTTGAGTTGGTGCTTTAGAGAGCTACTGGCCTGCACAGCTTAATATTTTGACTGCCTAGGCCTTTTTGTCAACTCTTGCACTAGATGGAGAGCTCCTTGAGGGCCAAAATGGGATTTCTTTTTCACATCTTCTGTTTCTTGCTCATAACAGATGCTCAATAAATATGTTAGCTGGTGATGCAGGGGTTTGATGTGTTTGGTATGTCAGATTGAGTGTGCAAGGCTGCGGCCTGTTCTCACTTCTCCAGGTTTTATTCATGGTTGGATCACTCTGTGCCCCAGTTTTGTCTCTTTAGAAAGCAGATAATATTGTCTGCCTTGCTCAGTTCACCGATCTGTGGTGAGGATGGAACAGGATATTAAAATATCTCATTAGAACTGTGGTCTCAGCTTCAGGTCTTCCTGGCTAGGCTCACTCAGCTTATTGCTGGGTTAGACACTCTTGCCTCCTTGCCATCAGCCTCTCAATGGCTGCTTTTGCCTCTAGGCTAAAGTACACACTATCTGTCATATGTTACCTTTCTTACCTTGACCTGGGCCTGTCTGTTGTGACCTTTCACTCCTCCAGTGCAATCCAGAATTTTCTGCATTATTCCCTTACATATCTGTTGCACCTTCGCCTAGGACTCCCCCTCCCACCCTTCTTTCTGCTTCTCTGCTGTCTGTCCCTTGCATGCTCCCCTTACGTCTGACCTTGCTGGAGTCCTTTGATGTGGCCAACATGAGCGACTGTCTCGTGTTTTTGCTGTAATTTTTAAATCATTATTGGTGCTTGTTAAAAAGCAGACTTCAGATCCATGGGAATGGAGTCTCCATGGGTGAGATCCAGGCCTCTGTTTTTTAACAAGCTCCTAGTATGGTTATGATTCTGATCAAAGTTTGAGGAACACTAGGTTCAAGTAGAGTGCTCTGTAGTAGTATTTATCTTTTTTATGGGACTCTTCAAATAAACTAGACACATCTTGAGGGCAAATCTGGATCTCTCCCCATCCCTTCCACCTTTCCCCCCACCGAGAATAGCACATATACGTGGAGATAGGGCTGTGAGATGAGTTGTCAGTGGATTATCTCTTGCATCAGCCTGGCATCTGTAGTTGCTCAATAAATGTTTGCTTACTGATTGATACAAGATAGAAAGGGCTCTGGAGAGCAAGGCAGCCCTTCCAAGCAGGGAATTATTGTCCGGAGCAGGCCCGCCTTGTGCTTTTTATGGCTTCTGCTAAAGTCCTTAAGCTCTGGACTGTAGGCAGTCCAAATAGAGAAAGTCACCCACCCTAGAAACAGTCACCAAACAGAATCTCATGTGCGCCTCTAGCTCTGTTCTCTTTCCCTATCCCCAGTCTTCTGCAGTAAGCCTCTTCCCTCCCCTTGGGCTTATCACAATAATGCAAAGCCATAGAAGTGCATGCTGCTGGGGAAAGTTTGTTTGGACACTTAAGAATGTAGAAGAGGATTTAGCTTGTGTAGTGAGTTTTCTTTCCCATTAAAAATGCTCGAAGAGAAGTGCAAATGTTTCATCTCTGCCCAGTGGATTATACTGCCTGTTTACACAAGCCTGTGCACTGCAGTCTTAGAAAAGACTTCTTGTTTTCTTCAGGGTGTGACTGTATAACCTTGGTATTGAGTCTCTGAGCAGACACAGTGCTGACGCCTCAGGTCTCCTTTCCAGTTATGCGACAGCAAACTTATATTTAAGAAAAAACAATTTCAAATGATGTTTTGTTTAAAACATGAAGATGCTGTCATTTTATTGTGCAGAGACCACCCATCAAGGTTGTAAACCTGGGTCCCAGTCAGGGCTCTCTGTGATTGGAGAAGAAAATTCTCAGTCTGTAATGGAAAGAGATAAAACAATAAAAGTAGATAAAATAAAATCAGAGCCGAGAGTCACTAGTGAAGACCAATTCAGGGGAAGACTCTGCTGCCTTGGAAATTTACGCATAGGTGTGAACAGAGGCTTCGGCAAATAAGAATTCTGCCTACTTTGGATAAAACCTTCTTTCTCCCATTGTTTCACTGTCAGCTTGTTTTATGTAGGGGGAAAAAATGTAGCTTAGAATTTATTCCCCTCTTCCTTCTGATTTTCTTCCATTAATATTAGACTTAATTATTCCAATTTATTATACTGGAGACTTACTGCCTCATTTAAAAAATTGAATGGATTATTAGCTTCTTAATAAACAATAGCATTTACTATCTACTGATGAGGACTCAGATCAGTTAATTTATTACTGCACGTCTGTTTAATTGATGAAATGGAACAAAAACTATTACCTACCAGAAACTAAACTTGTTGACGGCACTCCTAGGAGTGTGGACATGGAGGGTGGCCTGTGTGAGTTCCTGGACATGTGTCAGATGGAGCACAAGATGAGGCTTTTTATTTGGCCACTCAGGAAGCATGTAAGCCTCTTTAGAGGAGTTGGCCTCTGAGCTCATCCTTCGAGAATATGTATGTTGTCAACAGATGAAAGAGGCGGAGGAAACTTAAAAAGGGGATAATGTGTAGGCATGTTCAAGGCAGGTGAATGAATAGTTTTTGAGACCCTACTAGGTACATGGAACTCCAGTCTAGTTAAAGACATCAACGAAGAGCTTGGTACAAAGCCAAGCAATCGATCTTTACTTATCTCCACGAATGCAGTCATTTTTGAATACACAGCGTGTTTACGTCAGCTGCATTGGTTCACTTCATCGTGACGACACCCCGATGAAATAGGACTGCGGTTGTTCTCAGGCTGTACAAGAGGAAACGGAGACACTTACTGTTAAGTGTCTTGCTTCGCGTTCACACACTGTGTCACGAAGCAGAGACTCGCAGCTGCCAGTCCGATGTTGGAGCTTGTGATCCTGATGAAGGCTCCTGGCGCCGCCAGGCTCGCCCTGAGCAGCAGGGACTCATTTCTCTGCTCACTTCCCCCAGCAGAGCGTGAGCTTGAGAGCAGGGGTGTGCTTCACCCTCTTGGTCCTTCATCATCCAGAAAACTGTATGTGTGGGATCCCAGCTCAGTGTGTGTATGTTGAACACAAAAGATTTACTGTGGAGATTTTAAGGTTTGAGGGGGAACTCAGAGAAGGTTAGGGCAGGCATTTCAGAGTGTGAGAACACCAGCAGAGAGCCGGGGTGGGGAAGTGAGAGGAGTGTGCCAGCAGTGAAGGACCCTGATAATCCCTTGGGCAGGAGGGGGTGGAGCATATATGGAGCTGGAGATGACCCTGGGAAAGGGGGGTGGAGGCCTTCTTGTGGGGGCCATAGTCCCCAAGAATGCTGGCCTCTATGACCTCTCAGAGTTGAAGGACTGGGTCGAACCTCTGACTTGTGAGGTGATAACAGATGACTAGGCCTTCTTCCAATTTGTCTTTTGGGATGTATGTCAGAGATAGTGTCTGGGACTGAATGACCCATAGGCTTAATCCCAGGGTGCACTATATTGATTAAAAACATTTATTGATCGACTTAAATGTACTGCATTCTGTAACTAGGGAGACAGTAGGATTACTCACAGGCTAATGCTCTTATCTGTAGGTTCACCTGTTGGTTGTCAAATCACTGGGGGTAAACTAGGTGGGTGCTGAGCATCAGGGCCCCAACCAGGGCATTCAGGGCGCGGTAGAGGGATATAAAAGAACCAGCACTTGTTCTGACCGTGTTTTTCTGACTGTGAGTGACTGATAAGCAGGGGACCCAAGTCCTGCTCTCTGTGTGTTTGTGACTGAGTTAAGCAATTGGAAAAATCAACAAAGGGCCTCCCTGGTGGTGCAAGGGGTTAAGTCTCAGCATTATGAAGGTATCTGTAGCCACTGCAGCACAAGTTCTATCCCCGGCCAGGGAGCTCCCCACATGGCGCATCAGACCTCTCCTGTCTTGCCCGCTGCTCCCCTCAGCAGTGTATTTCAGTAGATCCGCCTGTTCTGCTCCCTATTCTGTCTCTGGTGAATCCTCTCACCAACCCCCTCCCACCCCCACACCTCTGGCCTACACCCTAGCTCTTGTATGCATAAATAAATAAATCTCAAAAAAAAAAAAAGAAAAAAATCAACAAATTGTCACCGAATTAGGTTCTGGTAAAGTATTTATAAAAAAAAGCCTAAATGTCTATAATAATGTGTGTGATAAAACATGATATAGGAAAGAGGGACAACATGATATAGGAAAGAGGAACAGAGGCTTTTACCTTATTCCACAAATCAACTCACCCCAATCTCTGTGTCATTTATGAATGAGATTTCCGTTACTTTTCAGAAATGGGACAATCCTTTTAAATGGCAAGGGGGTCGCACCTCCTTAGCATTTCCTATCTGTGTATGGTCAGGACTTCAGGTTGGAGACCGTGACCTTTAGGAAGTGGGGTTGCACATGTTGGCCTTTCCTGATAAGCATGTGGGATGCTAGACTTGGATGGTGGGTGACAGAATGGGCCATCTCTGGGACATCCCCAAAGCTACACTGAGCCAGTACCTAGTGTCCACCCCATTTCTCCTGCCACAAAGCCAAGGACATTACTCCAAGACCCAAGACTAACCTTGATTCTGCTCTACTGGTGTACAGAGTTAATTCCTTGATCAGAGAAGAATGGGCCAGTTTCCCTCGTGGGTGGACTTTTGTTACGAAGATGATCAGTTTGTATTTCTTCAGAGCTTAGAAAATTATAGCAGCATGGACTCCAAAACCAAACACTTTATAATCATTTCTTCTTGGATTAGGTTCTCCTGGCATTAGACCCATACTGATAGATACTGCCTCTGAACTGGTGTTCCTTTGTGGGAAATAATACCTGCCCTCAAGTCTGTTTGCCAGGTCCTGGAGTCCAGTGGCCATTTGTGTTCTCATTCATCTTGCTGTGAAACTGAGCCAGTGATGCATTGATTTGATTTTGCATCATCTTCAACTGCTCGTCATGCAGTCACCTATAGGCAGGCCAGGATGGGGCTGACCGGGAAGAAACCCAGCCCAGAAGTCCAAGGAGCAGAAGCAAAGGGACAGGGCCAAGGAGGAGCAGACAGCACCATGGGGCCAGGCTCTGAGTAGTCAGAACTTGGGACAAGCAGCCAAGCTCATGAGTTTGGTGCAGAGGAGCCCATTAGCCACAACAGTCCTGAACCCATGAGTGATATTTGTAGCCAAAAGAAGATTGGAGGCCCACGGTACTGCTGACTGAAGTAGGAGGGCGTGGATATGCTAGAATTATCTCATCCCCCAGGGCCAACTCTGCCCTGCAACGTGGCGTATTGGGCTGGTGGCCAGTCATGGGTGTGGACAAGTCTCTGGAGCCCCTCTAGCTGACTGTTTGCCCTGTGTTTTGGGGCCATGCCCAGAGCTAAGCAGTCATGCATCTATTAAATAGGCAGCTGAAAGTCTCTTCTGGAAGCTAGTATGGAGTTAAACACTAGGGTGTCTGCCCAGACCTCAACTACCCGGATCAAGAAGGCCCCCAAGGGACATGGCTCTGTGAGCTGCCTTTGTGGGTTCCTGGCAGGGGCAGGCACTTCCTTGAAGTTAGTCAAAACTGGGCAATATTGCTTGTATGTTTTAGGCATTCAGAGGCAGAGAGGTTTAGGGTTTGGCAAAGCAGAGGCTGCTTCCTGGTGAGTGAGCATGTCTTCCAGTTCTTAAATTCCAGCTGAAGTTGATGATATTATTTGTAATTGCTAGCAATTAGTAAGCTCTTATTCCATATCTCTTAACATATTTATACCTCCTAACAACTGTATGTGATAGGCATTGTTATTTCTGTTTTATAAGGAGGACGTTGAGGTACACGGAGGTTAAGTGACTGCTAGGGACGCTCAGCTCGTGAGTGTCAGGGCCAGGATTCAACCCCAGGCCCACAAGCTTCAGAACATATGTGCTGGGCCCCGTGTCAGTTATGGTGTCAGTGACCTTGGGGATGGACTCTTCTTTTGTTCTGGGAGGACGGGTGGAGATGAGTTTGATCTTGCTGGAGAAATTGCCCATGTTCTCAATCCTCGGAAAATATGAGAAGTGTAAGCTCAGAGCTATATCCTGGGGGCATGTCTCTTGCTTTGCTGAATTTTTAAAAAGAGGTTTCACTTTCTTTTTTATGGTAGACTTTCTTGCACAGATATGGGAGACTGATGAGGGCTTGAAGAATCAGCCTCTGCTCTGACTCTCTCCCACCCCCTATAAAACCCAGGTGCTCTTTGAAGTTCTCCCTTCACCTGTCATAGGTCATGTGCATCTGTAGTTAGAGTCAGAGGGGACTGGACTGGGCAGATCAGCCCTTCTGAGACCAGCCCTCTTGTGGCCCCCATGCCCTGTTTGCAGACTCCAGCCCAGGGCTGCTATGGAGTAAATGGGAAGGGATGCCTGTTTCCCAAGGAGGGAACAGTTGGTTGGAAAAGGGTAATTGGGATCAGGGACTGATTAACCCAGTCACTGAGTCTTTGTTCTGCCTGAGCTTAAAGTCCAGACTTGGGTGTCGAACTGATCCTGGTGTCTGTTTAGGCTTTGCATTTTAGGAGCCTGAAATCAAGTAGGCACTTCACAAATGTAATTTCTAACTGTGTTGTGGTTGGGCAGGCAGGTGCTGGAATCCGATGGCCTGAGTTCACTAGGGAGTCATGTGAGCTAAGCGACTTTAAACAGAACTGGCACATAACTCGCAGGGGTCATCGCCAAGTGAAATGCGAGGCCCCTTGTTCCAAATTATTAAGAATTTGCAAGTGATGCCAACAGAACATTAAACCAAACATGGGGCTGAATACTTGCAACAGTTCAGATTCTACTTTAAACCTCAGTTTCCTCATCTGTAAAATCGAGATAGCAATAGTCTTATCTCTCACTAGTTTGTTGTGAAGTTTAAAAAAAGATAATGATGCATAAAAAGCGCTGGACCAGGGGCCTCCTCGGTGGCGCAGTGGTTAAGTGCTACGCTGTGGGGCTGTCGGCAGCGGAGACGTGAGTTCGACCCCTGGCCAGGGAGAATCCCACATGGCGCGGCAGACCTCCCCTGCCTTGCCCGTTGCTCCCCTCAGCAGTGTATTTCTGATCTGCCTGTTCTGCTCGCCGCTCTGTCTCTGGTGAACCCTCTCACCGCCCCACGCCTCTGGCCTGTACCCCAGCTTGTATGTATAAATAAAAAATAAATCTTTAAAAAAAAAGTGCTGGACCATATGGGAAAGGCTTGATAAATGTTAACTTTGGTAAATGCAATGTCATAAATCTACAGCCTCCTTTTAGACTGTTGACAAAGGACTATGAGAGTGAACGGATCTAGGTAATGACCCAGCTTAAGGAGCAGGTCTGGGCTTTGTTCTCTGCTCTCGCTTGTTTGTGGTTTGGGATTTTCACCTCCTTTGTGAGGCACAGATGCATCCTTTGAGGGAGCAGAAGGCTTCTCACATGTCACACACTGTGCCCTACATCCCCAGGTGGTGGACTGAGGGCGGCCGGCAGCCGTGGACGCTGTTTGGACTGCGTTCATGATTTATTTGTTTGAAATAGCTTAGAGTCCTTTACTCACATCATGGCATTTCACCCCTAAAGATTTTACTGTGCCTTTTTGAAAAATAAGGACATTTTCTTTTACATGCACCTCACATTATTATAGACATTTAGGCTTTTTTTTTAAAAATAAATACTTTATGGAAAGTTTAGCTAGTTGTACTTGGGGAAGTAAAGTGACTGGTATTGATTTGCTTTGCTAAGATGAAGGACTGTTATTCAAATTCAACTTTGCTTGTTTATGTTTAATTTAATTGCTATTTACAGAAGATAGTAGCTCATCATTTTGGTAAAGAAGATTCCTGGACACCTGCCTCCCCACCCCAGTGGGTTAGAATGAAAGTGACATTTTGGGGGGCCTAAGGAGGTTCTATTTTTGTCTCATATTCTTTGCAGGTGTTTCTTCATTCTTTTACCTAAACTGTTGCAGGCACTTCCTGAAGGATTTCCTGACCTCTGAAATTACACCCCCGCTGGTCCACTCTCCTCCAGTGTCACCTGGCCCTATACTTCCCTTAATGAAAACCTTTTGAAACCTCCCTACTGCCCACAGCAGGGTTGCAGGCCACCTCTTTCTGCTACCGGTGAGCTGAGGATGGTTTGTCCAGCATTCAGTGGTTGATGAAGCAAAAGAACTATATTTTTTGACATGAAAATAATGAGAAAGTCAGATTTCAGTGTCCATCAATAAATTTTTATTGCCGCATAGCCACGTGCATTCATGGATGGGTCTTCTGTGACTGCTTTCACATTCCAGGGGTAGAATTGAGTAGCTGTGGCTAGTTATGGAAAAGCTGGCTGACACCTGAGCTGTCGGATGAACTATAGGCTTAGCATGGCATCAATGCCCCCAGTCACTGCTGCCTCCCGGCCTTCCCATACCCACCTGGCATCTTTTACCTTTTTCTCTCTTAGGAAGCCCTATCTGCTTCCAGGAGCCTGACATGGGTCATTTCTTCCTTTGTGCTTTTGCCCCTTCTCTGCTCTCCATCCTTGTCTGGACATCATGCTTTATTTTGGGAGAAGACACCTCTTCCAGGATGCCTTCTTGAACTCCCTCTCTGGCTCCGTGCTCTGGGACTCACAGGTTAGAAAAATAGGGAGAAGCCTAGATGCTGTAAGAGTTCTCCAGGTGCTGGGGGAAGCCAGGCCTGGCGCAGAAATGGCTCACCCAGTCAGCAGATGTGGGTGGAGGGGCGGGAACACACAGTGCACTCAGAGGTGGAGACCACAGACACTGGCTCTGTCCCTGCGGGGCTTACATTCCCCTGGGTAGGACAGTTGGCACACGTTTTAGCAGATCTATGGAGAATGAGTTTCCAGTCTCCAGAAGTCCTCGTAAGGGAGTAGGAATGACAAGAGTGGTGTGTTGTCTAAATTAAGAGTGCAGAAAGGCTTTTGGGGAGGTGACTTCTAAGTCCTGAGTGAGGCAGAGCACCATGCACATAGAAGCTCTGGAGCAAGAAGGAAAGAGGAGATCGCTCCAAAGTCCTCTCTTTCCAGCTCCTCTCCAGCGCAGAACTAATGGTAAGGGCCGGCTTTCTCCCTTGGCCCACTTGTCAGCAGCCTGCAAAGCCGACCAGGCTCTGGAGTCGGCGCCCTTCCTCCATGGTGAGCTGCACCTTCCCTTAACCCTGTCTCTAGTGCCTCCTGGCCTTTTATCCCTTTCTTGACACCTCTAAAATGACAGGGAGGGGTGTTGTGATGGACCTGTATGAACCCTTCCAGAGCCAAAACTTGGTCACTGGGCTAATAAGTCAGAGGCAGAGCCAGAGCCAGAAGCCTGAGCTCTTGACCCACAGAGAAGAGAATCACTTATCTTCTTTGATTTTGTTGGGGGATACTGGGAGAAGTCAGTGATCAGAATTGAGATAAAGCTCTTAGAGGCCAGCAGGAAACCCTTGGAGTCTCCGCAGCACCCGGAGAAAGGCCCGCTGGCTGAGACTCCTCTTGTGCAGCACCAGGCCCCTTTGCCGGAGGTGTCCAGGGCCACTGTCCGGAGCCGTGGCCTCTAATCCCACTGGTTTAATTTAGCTCTAGTCCTGGCTAATTATAGCTAGTTGGCCATGCTGGGAGCTATAAATAGGGTGGGAAGCACCTGTTGGGTTCTTAGTAGGCATTTATCAAGGTACCTACAAAGACTTTAGGCTTGGGTCAGGCATGGTATGATATGGGCACAGAAAGCACCTTGAGACCTTGAACCGTGCGCTCTTAATATATAGTTAAGTTGGGGGTGGTGGCATGTGAACAGTGGGGTGAGGGGTCAGGAACATGACTTGGAACTGGGCTGTCAGCTCATCCTGGCTCTTCACAGCTGGGAGACTGGAAAAATGACTTACTCTGTCCTTCAATTTTCTATCTGTAAAATGGAGGTCTTAACAATGTCTACCTAATAAAGTTGTTGTGAGGATGAAATGAATGTGTATATGAATGTACATATTATATATAAATTTTTATGTTTGGCATGTTGCTTCCCAGCTGTTGGGGGGTTGTAGGGGGTGGTGGGCTAATGGAATATTGACTGTGGCCTCAGGTAGGATTGTAACTTACAATCATGATCCAAGTACAAAGAGCCATAAAGATGATGCCCTGTTGTATAGTGAAAATAATTCTTAGACTCTGAAAAATATCCTGGTTACCAGAGAGAATTGGGGGTGGGGTGGCGGAGGGTGGGAGGAGGGAAGAGGGGTAGGAAGGAGAGGGGACATCGGCATGGGAGTTTTGGTGGAGGGTGAGGCGAGTGAAGTATGTACACATATGGAGGTGTATCCCCCAAATTATGTAGTTTTTTAGATGATTGACTAATATGTTTGAGAAAAAAATTAATCTCCTTTTACCAGTTTAATAATTCTTCACGTTAATTTTCTAAGTTTAATTAGGGCATGTGTTTCCCATGTCTGGACTGACACAGACATATGTTGACACTTAAAAGTATTTCATGGTGTCTTTTGCCAACTGGACTAAACTTACATTGTTTAAAAGGGTTGATAAATGAAAACTATTTTAAAAAGTGAAAAGACGATGTCCGACTTAATGCAGGAGCTCTGCTCCAGAAAAGGAAAGTGCTAGTTCACTGAGTACTCACTGGGTGCGGGCACTGTCCTTCCATGCTGTCCACTTCCCTACCATTGGTGAGGCTGTGGGGGCGCGGGGACCCCTTGTGCTGCGCATCATTGGTGGCAAGAATGGGGTTTAGAGAAATATTTACCCAAAGTAATCCTTCTGCTATGCCGCTGCCTGTCTCCCGGGAAGCTGGGTAACAAACACAGAGTTCTGGTCATCATTTATTGAAGGGACGAGCAGAGCCTTCCAAGGGAGAGCATGAGGCAGGAAAGGATGTTGGTGTGGACGTCAGCTGCAGGCCCTGCAGTGACCAGACTCTGGGGGTCCTGCAGTAGTCTCTTATTCCTGCTGCAAGGGAGCACGCTGCATGTGCATTGTAAGTGCTGGATTCAGAAGCGTCAGCAAACACCGGCTGTGGAAAATCATCATCATCTAATCTTAAAAACAAAATTATATGGTCCTCATCACGTGCCCAGAGGTGCTATTCTAGGTATTAACCTTCTGTGATCCTCGTGACCACCCCATGAGTTCCGTGCCATTATTTCTCCCACGTGACATGAGCAGTTGCTCCTTGTTACACTGGTCAACCTCTGCCTTTCACAAGTGGGGACATAAGGCCCAGAGGTTAGGCTCCTGCCCAGGGGTCACTAGGACTGAGAGGCGGGGACAGAATTAGAAGGCACATCTCACTGGTTCAAGCAAAGGATGTAGTGAAACCTCTTCTTGATTTTCTTGAAAAAACAAAGGGTTCAGTGAAACCTCTTCTTGATTTACAATCTTCTTGACTTTAATGCACAGCGCCTGGATTATGAAGCACCAGAAAAACACTCACAGGATATTTGTTCTGATAAGACTCACAAGGAAACACTAGCACAACAAATCTGAAAATTTTAGACTGTTCCCCACAGTGAGACACACACTACATATACATTGTGTGCATGTATCTATATATTACATACACATGCAGATGTCCACCTCTGTTTGTGTATGTGCAATCCTACACGGCATTAAGTTGGTGTGTGTGCTTATCTGTGTCCCTGTCATCTGTTTATCTACATATATGTCCCATAGAAACAAAAGTTCATGAGCTGACTGTTCTTTGCTGGGCCAACTTGTGTATTCTACCCTATGTCATTTTATTAGAAAAATATAGGGAAAGAATTATATTCACTAAGTAGATTCAGGATCTGTCATTGGGCTAAATCCTGCTATTTGCAAATCACTGCCTACAGGAGGGAGCTGAGGCTTTGCCTCACTGTACTTGCCTCGTAGTCACATATCTGATACTGGAATCCAGCTGTACTGGTTACCACCCTGCCCTTAGCCCAACTCTTTCCTTGTACCTGAGATTTGGTGAGAGGCCCCTTTTGGGCCCTCTGCCAACGTGTCCTGTGGTTTTATGTCCACTTTCCCTCCTCACCCAAACACACTTGTCCCTCCCAGGCTGGCCAGTCTCTCTGTGGCCACTGCCCATCCCAGTTCTTCTCTTCTGATCATGAATCTTTTCTGCCCCGTCTGAGAACCAGAGCAGTGGTTTTAGGAGCGTGTCACGAGGAGTTTGGGCTGGTGGTGGACATAAATGTGAGGTAATTTGAGGGAGGATTCTTTTGTACTCTCTGTGAATGCCATGTTCATAATTTCAAAACCCCAAAGCTCTGAAAAATGAAGGTTTAACATAATTCATGTGAGAGCAAATCTGCTCTGGCTGATAGGTGGCCCCTGGCTGTCTTTATTCATCCAGCTTAGTTCCAATAGGCGTACATGTCGCTACAGAAATCACAGCGCGTCTGGTCGATGTGTGGCCCAAACCCCACAGAGTCACCTGCTTTATTTTCTGAAATCTGAAATGGCTGGAATTCTGGAACACATCTGGCCCCAGGGGTTTGGGTCAGGGATTATGGAGCTGTAGACATCTGTGAAATGTGTGTGAGTGTGTTATTGATTAATCAATGAATGTGTTTTGAGAGATAAGAGTGCTAGATGGTAGAATGTGTGGAAGACCAGTTATCAGAAAGTTGACTGTTAACAGCTATAAAATGAACCTTTGTGGGTTTTTATGAGGGTGACAGGAGTGATGGCTGTGAGAGCACCTTGGAGATCATAGTGGTTGTCTGGTGGTTAGGAATGCGCCAGCACGTTCCCGGGGACATGCTGAGGGACGAGTCGTGGAGCAGGTTAGCAAGGCAAGACTCTGCTGCTCAGTGAGCAGCCCTCTTGCTATTTATTAGAAGTAATACACAAGTGTGATTGATTATGTGACAATGGCAGGAAGAGCAGGGTCCAGGGGAGACAGAGTAATCAACTTTACAGGAACGGGGAGGAGGGGGAGATGTCAGCCACACATACTTCCTGTACAGGTACTTGGTGTAATTTCCAAGCTATTCCCAGACCACCTCAGACCATGGCCACACAGTCAGTGGCTACCTAGACGTCCCGGCTGCCTCATGATGTGGGCCATTGTCTAAGGGCAGTCATGCGGGAGTGACTTATCTCACACACACAGGTGCATAGAGAGGCCAGACTCACACAGGTGCAGAGGCCCCAGGTGGTAGAGAGGCCACATGGTTGTACTTGTGTAAGGTGTTTGGTTTGATTTCTTCAGAAAACTGAATTGTAGTTTTTAATGATGCCCTCATTTCCAACCTTAACAAAGATGCATGTTTTGTGTGTGTGTGTGTGTGTGTGTGTGTGTGTGTGTGTGTGTGTAGGCTGAAAAGGTGTCAATTTTATTTTGCTGTGCACAGATGAAGAATAACCCAGCAAAATGAAAACTGAGAGAGGAATGTCTCCTCTCTGCTTTCTTTATAGATTCTTATCACATCCACTCTGCTCTGGTCTAAAATTTCCTTCTTCTTATTTATTCTTCTTTCTTTGTAATATTTCAGATGCCCCTTAACAGGAACTGTTGACTCCACACTGGGACATATTTCCTTTGTTACTATTAACCTTGTTGGTCATTAACACCTCGCTGCTGCTGTTTCTATTCCTTTCTCTATAAAGATTTGCAAATTTCAAAGTTTTTAAAGCTTTGGCTTTAGAGGCCTTTGGAAAATCTAGGCACCTGGGACCAGAGAAAGGCATATCCAGCCTTCAGTTAGGTAGCAGAAGGTCATGGATCCAGGCCCTGAGAGACACTTTGATACGCCTGAAAGAATCTGACTGAGGGAGCCTCAGAATCTCAGCCAGAATTGAAAGTGTAACCTTTACTGAGGCTGGGAAATCAGACCCTGGGTCCTTGCCAGGTGGGCTGTTAGAAATGTGATTTCTGCACAGATTCTACCCCTCTAGAGGGGAAACATCCTTGGGGAATGGCTGATCCACCCAACATCTGGGGGGGTGAGGGAGGGACAAAGAGAGCAGACAAGGAAACTTAGCTGTTTGACATCCAGTGTGGTGGTGGAAGATGAAGCCGTGTCTCTGTGTCTGTGAGGACTTGTAATCACAGATGTGTCTTCATGCCGGTCCAAGTTTGAATTTGTACTCTGGCATGGCCCAGGAAACCTCAAGCTGCGAAGTTCACCTGATGTAGTTTTGGGTTGGTAGCGCCCCATTGAGTCTGTCAGAATCAAATGAAAATTCTCTCTGGAGGGAACTTACTCATAGTCACAGCTCAAGTCTTGAAAGAGTCGTGTAGGTAACCCAATCGTTCAAACATAAGCTTTTATCCTTAAATTACAAAACCACAAGGAAACAAGTGACTATGAGTAAAAGCAGAAACAACAAATAGAAGAATCAGACCCCTAACAGTTTTTTTTAACAGTTTTAGATATAAGTTTTAGATATAAGAACAATTGGACATATAAGGCATTTTTTTTTTTTATTTATACATACAAGCTGGGGTACAGGCCAGAGGTGTGGGGCGGCGAGAGACAGAGCGGGTAGCAGAACAGGCAGATCAGAAATACACTGCTAAGGGGAGCAGCGGGCGAGGCAGAAGAGGTCTGCTGCGCCATGCGGGATTCTCCCCGGATGGGCGTCGAACTCGCGTCGCCGCTGCCGACAGCTCCACAGCGCATCGCTTAACCGCTGCGCCACCAGGGAGGCCCATATATAAGGCATTTTTGAAGTATTGAAAAATAAAAAAAAAGGGACAAGAAACACCACATTAAGCCATACATTCTGGACATTTGAATCAAAACAAATAGATCTTCCAGAAATAAGAAATAGAGGGCCTCCCTGTTGGTGCAGTGGGTTAAGCGCAGTGCTGTAGAGCTGTTGGCAGCTGCGGCACGAGATCGATGCTTGGCCAGGGAGATTCCCACATGGCTCCGCAGACCTCTCCTTCCTCTCCTGCTGCTGCCCTCAATAGTGTATTTCTATCGATCTGCCTATTCTACTCCCCACTCTGTCTCTGGTGAGCCCTCTCACTGCCCCACACTTCTGGCCTGCACCCCAGCTTATATGCAAAAATAAAATAAATCTTTAAAAAAAAAGAAATAAGAAATAGAATAACTGAAATTAAAAACATGATCTTCAGCATTAAGCATATGCTTTTACAGCTTCTCTTAGAGACTTTAAGACAGCAATTGACAACACTAAGAAAATTAATGTGTGTGGTTTTGCAGGACTGAATGTATGATAATCCATTGGAAGGAAACAGATGTGGCCTACAGGCACACCTGACTTAGACCTGAGTACTTTCATTGAGTGGCTGTGTAACCTTGGCTTACTTCTTAACCTCTCTGATTCTCAACTTCCTCTTGTGTAATCTCACCCCACTAGCTTGTTCTGAGAGTTCCATTAGATAGCTTTGGAAAATATCTTGAGTTCCCTTTCCTTCTCCTCGTTTGATTTTGGAGATTCCATAGTTTCTGCACCTCTTTCTCCCTTGGGCAGAGTCCTACAATTTCTCTTTTAATTAAATTAGTTCTTCAGATGAATAAGGGGATTGTATCCATAATTGCCAATAGTTCCTCCAGGGACTTGTGTATGCTCAAGAGTTACTCATACTCATTGGAAGCCAGTAGGGGAACCAGTGGCTCTGCCAGGAGAGGGCCAGGATGACTGAAACAGTGGCCGCCAGCCCGAGGAAATAGTTCTGAATAATGGCTCTGGCCAGGCCTCCTTTCCCCCGAGGGTTGGATGGTGGGGTCCTGACATTGAAAGGGGCCTGCATGTGGTTAATACAGTGACAGATCTGCATCTTGGTCAGGTATAGCCTGCAAATCCTATCTCCAATTAATCTGCTCCCAACCCTTGGGAAAGCTGAACTGTACATTGGACTTAAATTCTACTTTAGGGTTTTGTTAGCTTTACCGAAGACAGGACCACTGTGATGGTCCCAGGGCCTGAGCTCCCAGAACAGTGGGAAGGGGTAGGAGGCTTTGGGAGATACTTGAGCTGGGGTGCTAGGTGTCAAAATGCCCTTGTGTTCAGTTTCCCTCCCCTCCTCCTGTCTACCCCTTTTTTCTTTCCATTCTTTTTTGTCCTTTGCATCTATTCTTCTGTTTTACTTTCTCTCCTTTTCTCTCCTGTATTTTTGCGCTCTCTCTGGCAGAGGCATGGGAGAGCATTTTTTTCATTCCAGGAAATGAGTGTAGAGAGAGTTGGACGGTAGAGGGGAGGGGAGGACATGCAGGGAGGTCTCCTTTGCGCTTCCCTGGACTCAGGACAATGCTTATACCTAGTAAGATCTTAGAAACTGTCAGATGGGGTTGTCTTGAACTTTGGAATCACTTCTGGACCTTTCCTGATGTGAGTCCGAGTAATGGCAATGGAATTCCACTCAGAAAGGAAAACCAAGAACCTGAGCAGTGGCCCCTGAGAGGAGATAGGAGGACCCCCCCGCCTCACCCCTGCCCCTCTCCAGTGGGCCTAGCCCAGCCTTGGAACTCAGCTTGGTCAGGCCTGTAGATGATGTCATTGGCCTTCTATGGGACAGCTGTAGCCAGCAGCAGAACACTCCAGAAATGCCAGCAGTAATTGGACACTTTATTTTCACATGCTTCCCCCAGCATTCATGCATGGTGAGAAGGGTCTCTGCTGTGGGACTTTTCAGGTGGCTGCCCTGCACAAGGCCCCTGGGAGACCACGGAGACCTGTAGCCAATCTCCAGTGTCCCTGGAGCAGGGCTTCTGGGGGTGACATGGGGAAGTTGCCCCGAGGGGCTATAGCTTCATGTCAGGGGGTTTCTGTTTGAGTAGGCCTCCAGGGCAGCCTGGACATGTTCCTAGTCAATAATTTTCAAGGCATTTTTTTTTGCTATTCCATTATGATTTTTTTCTTCTTCTTTACCTTTCTCTGCTGCCTAATCTTCTCTGTGCAGCAGGTGAACATAAGAGAAGTGAAGGGAGAGAGACACACAAAGAATAATTTTAGCGCAGAGGCTAGTTCATGGAGGTTCAGCAGCCTCCCCATGTCTGAAGGTCTGTAATGGGGCAGAGGCACCTGCTGGTTCTGTGTGTCCCCTGGTAAAAGAATCAGGGCTATAGGGGGCGTGTTTCATCTTGGAATTCCAGTGGGGTGGAGAGCTCACATCTATGCACCTGCTATGGGACAGCCACAATGTGTGCAGTGTGTTTGTGTGGTGTGGGGGTTGAGCTTGCTTCTAAGCCTCTGGTGTTAGAGACTGTTTATGTCTTGGGAGACAGCCTCCTGCCCTGGACCCCTGATAGTTACCAGCTGCTGCCCACTTAGCAGTCATGGGTGGGTGCCAGGTATTGTACCATAAACTCATTGAATTGAGTTGCTCCTTTGGGTGGGAACCATCATTAGCATCATTTTACAGATGACTGAATTTGATTCACAAAAAGTCCAGTTGACCAAGGCCACTGGCCAGTTAGTGGCAGAGTCTGAATTGGAATTACAGCATCAGGCATCAGATTTCCCCTCCCCCAGTTCTTCACCTCCAGGATCTACTTTCTCCATGTTGTTTTAAAGTGGGTTGAACCCACTGGGCCTTTCCTTCACACCTTTTTCTCTATCTTCTTTTTATCATCATCTTAACTGTCTCATTAATATAATACCTTATAAAATGGTTGACAAGGAAGATACCACTTTGGGAAACTGTGCCCATCAGCAAAAGCTTTCTCCCTGCTACTCCTGCCCACTGTCCCCCTCATCACTGTTTATCTCCTTCAGGGGAGCGCTTACTGTGGGATCTGGCATCCAAAAATGGACTGACTCAGCTCTAGAGGGATTCAGGTGGACGGTATCCACTAGCAGGCCAGTGCTGGGTGTGTGTCAGGAGGGCAGAGGATGGCCAAGATGCAGTCCCCGAGTGTGCCCCCGTGGGCTCCCCCTGTGGCAGGATTCTGCTGGGAGGCCTGTGGCTGCCCTTCCCACCACCTGCTGAGTTGCTGCAGTTGCCTCCTGGCTGCTGTGCCAGGTTGACTTTCTCTGTTCTGCAGCCTGTCCTGCATGCAGCTGCCAGAGTAATCTCTCTGAATGCTGATTTCATGACATCACTCTGAGTGCCCTTCACTCCCCTCTGTGCTCAGAAGCTGAAAATCCTCTACTCTAAAGTCATGACCTCTGCCCTCTGATCCCAGCTTGCCTTTCCAACCTCCCCTTCTTTGTCAGCTCTCCTTGAACCTGATTGCACTGGCTAGGTCAGCAGTGTGCTCTGAGCAAGCCTTCAGGACTTGTCTTTTCAATCTGGGACTCCCCCCCCCCCCCCCCCCAGTATCCATGTTCCTCTTTCATTCAAGGCTTGGTTCATTCTTTCACTCACTCAACACTCCTCTATTATAAGCTGACTTGGTGCCAGGAAGAGCCTTGGAAACCAGTGACAGATAAGACAGGTGCCTGCGCTTGAGAAGCTCTGGGTCTAGGTAGCACTGCGCATGAAAGCACCTTGGATCAGTGTGACTAGAGCCTCTCCAAGCATTTACGAGGCCTCCTCTTTCAGGAAGCCTTTACTGACTGCTCTGTCACTGTGAAATTGCCCTTTGCTGGAACCCTGTAGATATCAGGCTTTGTTGTTCTCTTTTAGTGCCTTATTTTTCTGCCTGGATTATTTACTTTCTTTTATGGTAGTATCTCTTGGACTTTACCCTAAGGAACACATCACACTGTGCTGCACTGTGTGGAATACACATTTATTTTGAGGTCAGATTACAAAGCCTATTCACAGCCATGATTCCCCCTGATTCTTCTGACAACACTGTGTACAGACAGGACAGATGTGCTCAGCTCCAGTTTGTAGAGAGGTCACCTGCTTGTTTCCAGGCACAGTTAATAAGTGGCAGTTAGGACTAGGACCTGCGTCATGCCATGTGTGTGCCACAGCTCCATGGGAGGGTGGCAGGCTGTCATTCCATCGTGTAGAGCCTCCCAGCAGGGCCTGCAGTGTGCCCAGGTGCGTGTCAGGGTAGGATAACAGTGTGACCAGAGGCCAGAGGTAGGTGGGGAGAGCAGAGAGAAGAATTCTGTAGCTGAAATCTAGGGGATTCATGAAGGACTAAGGAGGTACAGAGGTGATTGTGGCTGGTTAGATAAGGGTGATTTGTACCCCTTCTTCTCATTCACGAATTTCATTCTCTTCCTCCTTGGACACAGGAGTAGCTGGATGGAGCAGAGTAGTAGAGAGAGTGGGGGTTGGGGCTGGAGTGGGAATGGAGGGGTGAGAAGGGAGCAGACTGAGCAGGGCCTGGGGACCCAGGCAGCCAGGTACCTGTCACTCTCCCTGCAGTAGGATGGCTCTTGGCTTTCTTTAACCAGACAGGCGACAAAGCTTCAGGCTCAACCACCCAGCTTAAATTTTTCAAAGTTCCATGTAATTCTTAGAAGTATTAGTAGAACTGGGGACAATGTGTGCAGAAAGTGAAATCCCAGCTCTCTCTCACCTTGGCTATTGATTTTTGGCTTTGCAATTACAGCAGAGGTGTAGCCTCTGTGAACACTGGCTGGTTGGAATGCTTGGGCTTTTGAAGCTTTTGCTGTTTGAGCTATCTATGTGTTAAAAAAAAATCTTACCTTGCTTTAACAAGAACAAAGTGTATTTCTTTAGCTTGGGCATGAATCAAAAATAGTTGATTTTTTTTTTTTTTTTGCTCAAGTTTAAAAATAAAAGTCATCTTTGGGCTGAGATCAAGAATGGAAAATTTCAGGGTGTAAGAGCAATTTTTTCCCCCATCTGTCCTGGCAAAGTCCTATAAGGCATTTTGATGGAAGCGTGTGTAAGCATCAGCTGTGAGTCCTACTACATCATGTCTTGCTTGGTGTCTACTTGGTTAAGTTGTCTTTGGTGAAATGCCTTCTCCTTCCTCTTGGCATTACTGAATCTGCACAATGAAGGAGAAATGTGTAATTGTATATAAGTGACTAATTGAAACAGGCAAAGGAGGAGGTGATTAAAATTAATAGAAGCTTCAGTTTTTATGTAGGATATTTTTCTACCTGAAGTACAGGGTAGTACCCCAAATGATCAACTACTAAATCTCTAGATTAGGAAGTGACAAGTGTCTAGAGAGAACTGCCTGGCTGAGGGAATTGCATTCACAAATGAGAATTAGGGTAGAGATGCTTATTCATAAAACAAACAAAAAAATCTGGACAGTTCTTGATGACTGTAGTTATTTTGAAGGGTTTTATGAAAGGTTAAAGCTTTGTTTGAGACACTCTATTTTTACAGTTCAATATTATTGCAGTATGAAGAAACTGTTTTATGTATGTCAATTTTACTGTTTCTGACAACATCTTCAGAGGAAGTATACATTTGTGCAACAGACTGCCTGGGATGTGAATTCTAAATTTAGGAGCCTCCTCCAATAGATGCTGAAATCAGTCACACAGAATTCAGGTACTTACTTAAAAAACCAAAATACCCATGTGGCTGCCATAGTCACTGGTAGAAATTTGGGCAGCTGAGCCTCTCTCTTTGGATCCCAGGATTGTCAGGGTATGGCATGCCAGCTGTGAACTGGGCTCCCAAAGTGCATGTTGACAAATATTTATTGAGCAGAATTAGTATGGATGGAGAAAAAAATAAAGCACCCTGGACAGACCCTCAAAGCACCATCTTGGTGCCCAGGAGTTTCACCTTGATCTTCTCTCTCACTTGTCTTGTGACCCTGGACACAGGGCTTCACCTTCCTGCCTTGGTTTCTTCACTGGCAAAATGAAGGTGTTGAGTCACTAGTGTCCTTTCCAGATCCTGAACCCTGTAACTAACAAACCAGAATTCAAAAATCCAAGTCAGGGCACTAGTACTCTCTTATCTGGGATGTTTGTGGTGGGCAGAATTGATAACAAATTGAAAAGCTTCCTTCTGGTGAACACAGCATAGCATGACTTTGCTCTGGGTCTCCATCACCTTCGTCCCTCCCCGGAAGCCTTTGGACTTCCTCTGAGGAGCAACTAAAGGGGTTGCTGTACCTCAGGGGTTTCCATCCTAGGCCTCTGTGCATCATAATGGCCATGGACCTGTCTCACTCATTGGTAAATTTATGTTGACCTTGTTCCTGCTTTTCAAGTGTAGTCTCTGGGGGGGAGTGAACTCAAACCATTTAAATTTTCTGTGTTTCTACCTGAAAATGGAGCTAATCATAAGCATCAGCGTAAGAGTAGAGGTGGTTTTGAAGATAGATTCTGAAGTTAGACCACCTGGGTTCAGGTCATGTCTCTTCAGCAAATCATGTAGCCTTTCTTATCTCCATTTATTACCTGCAAAATGGAATTATAATGACAACTGCTTTATTGAGCTAATGATGAGGTTAAACAACACATATGAAATGCTTAGAATAAACACAGTAGAAGCGATAGCTATATATGTGCATGACAGTTAATATATGTTCCTGTATCATAGATGTGATAACGTATCAGTTATAGATGAGTATATAACTATTGTACATCAGGATACAAGATACCTTTATATACATCAATGGAGATAATGTATACACAGCCTCTAGCAGAACATTTGACAAATAATTAATTTTTAGTGAGTGTCAGTGCTTATAGAACTAGCTCCTTTGGAAAAATAAATTATGTTTTTGTATAGTTTCAGTGGTCTCTCTCAAAGCCTACGGTATTTCTAATGGACAAAACTGGGTTTTGATATATTATCAGGAAGCTTTCCCCTGTCCTGGCTCTCAGAAAGCTCCATCCTCCTTTCCCAAGATGCCAGGGGTGGGCAGCCTATGGAGACAGGAAGGCTGGTTAAAGGGCGGACATCTTTTGAGAAGAGCTTTAGCCTTGCTGGAGCCTGAGCTTGAGGAAGGGCCCTTGTTCCCAGTGCCCCTAGGGTCGGCTGGTGTCTTTGGGGCTTTGGCGGTGGCAGAGAGTGCTTGAGCTGGAGGCTCAGCCTCCACAGTGCCCGCCTCAGCCTGGCTGTGGGAGTGGAGACCCCAACAGGTGCACCCCTCTCAGGCCCTCCAGGCCAGGGTCAGGAGATCGGTGGGCAGGTCTGGTCAGCAGTGGATGTCACGCCACACTAGAGACCACTGGAGGGCCGCTCGTGGGGCTGAGGAGCCAGCCAGCTCTTCCGCATCCTGGAAACCCGAAACCTGTGTCCAGAGCCGGAGCCACTCGGAAGGGGAAGAAAGGCCACTTGGACCAGCTTCACTCTGGCCACTCTCTGGTGTCCTTGCCCAGGTCACATTGCTTCTGTAACCTCAGTTTCCCCTTATTGATTGGGTGGAGTTAGCTAGATCAGGGGCTTTCAAAGTTTTTTTTCTTCCCCAATAAGAGAAAACATTTTTTTTTTAAAAACACATTTATTTATTTATGCATACCAGAACTGGGTGGAGGTCAGGGGTGTGGGGCGGTAAGAGGATTCATCAGAGACAGAGTGGGGAGCAGAACAGGCAGATCAACTGAAGTACACTGCTAAGGGGGGCAGCAGTGAGACAGGAGAGGTCTGCTACGCCATGTGGGAATCTCCCTGGCTGGGGATTGAACTTATGCTGCAGTGGCTCTGGACAGCTTCATAGGCTGAGACTTAACCCATTGCGCCACCAGGGAGGCCCCAAGAGAAAACATATTCTTTCTCAACCCAATACACACATTCATGAATATAATTAAACACAAGCATCTTGTGGTAGTTAGCCTTCCTATATGCAATGCTTTATTGTTTATGCTGTTATGTTATTTCTCATTTCAGTTGAAAAATGTTGACTGTGAGCTATTAAACTGATTCTGTGGCCTGCTAATGGATCAGTTAAAGACCCCAAGGCCAGGGTGGAGGGAGCGAAGGCTTCTGTCTGATGGGCAGGACCGTGTGACTGTTACACCAACCAGAATTCAAATTCCAGAGAGACTGCCTAGAGTTGCTTTTTTTGTTTCCTTGAAAATAAGTGAGTATTTACGTAGACCCATAGACTGGAGGTGTGACTGCAACCCATGTCGGCCTGTGGTTCCTTCCCCAGCGTTTCCCAGTCCCAATCCTGGCCAAGGAGGAACACTGGGGTGGCCCCTTCTCACCCTGTGGAGAGCAGTAGATAGCATGGCCTCAGTTAGCTCTCAGCAGAGCTGGGTCCTTTAGCCTTTCTACCAGTGGGGTACTGTGGGGAGCTGCAGGACCACCTCTGGACATAGGCAGGGAAGGTCTTCAGAGTGATGCACAACTGCATGACCAGGGCACCCATGCGGTCCTGGAGCAGCGTCTCCCTTCTGCACAGGTGCTGCCTGGAGTTTGCTGCATCACAGGCAGGTTACAGGGGAGGACCAGGCTGCTGGTGGTGGTCACGCAGCTGTTTGGGCAGAAGCTACTGTCTAACTTGTAAAGGTTTTGCGGTATTTTAACACTGGTAGAGCTACACTGGTGCATCCATTCCAGTTACCCCTGAACACATGGCCTGTTGCCATAGGTTGTCCTAAAGAGACAGCATTTGACTCATCTGAGGGTGGAGGGTCTTCTGAGTGCTGCCAGTCCAGAAGGACTGGACTCCCCAAGGGTCTGAGAACAAGTGACCTTCTGGGGCTGAAGCCCCCAGGCACAAATCACCCACTCAGCCTTTTCAAGCATTTGGCCAGCATCAGTCATTCACGCTGTCAGTGTAGCCTTGGAGCATAAAGGCACACTACTGTATGAGATTGAAGATGTTTCAGTGGCTCTCCACCTAAGGCTTATAGGCTGTGATCACTTCAAAGAAAGAAAGTTGTTAGAAAGCAGTTTTGCTTGGGGAGGCCCTGAGGCCCAGCATATTGGGACTTTGCCAGGGATTCTATGTCAAGATGCTTGGCTTGATGCTTACTTCTGAGCCTCTGCCTTTGGGTTTACTTTATCCCATCTTTCCTCTTCCGTCTGGATGGGCAGAGATCTTATCTGGAATTCCATGACCACTGTTGAGGCCTGTCTTGAGATGCAGCAGCATTCTTGACTGGCAGGGGCAGCCTTTTTAGGGACAGGGGCCTGGGGCATCGTTATTCTTCCAGGCTCATTCATTTCTTCCCGCTTGACCATCCAGTGCTGAGGTCTAGGAACAAAAGCGTGCACAGTTGATGCCATCTTTATTGCAGGAAACGAGTTGGTCAGATGGCTGGCATCTTAGGACACCTCTCATTGAAGGCACTTCTTGGCACTTACTGCATTCAAGCTGGTGGGCCACAGGTTGGAGTTCTCAGTTGCTCTCTTCCAGGTCCCCAGTATCATCATGATCAAATGGACTTGACAAAAGAACTCTCTACCAACAACTCCCAGAGGATGGCCCCTTTGTCCACCCTGCTTCTGGAAGTCCGTACAGAGGGCGGTGCCTCCTGGGTGTCACTTGATGTGGGACTTGTCCCACCAGTTGTGCCTTATTTTCCTAAGGCCAGAGTGCAACCATTCCAGGAGTCAGCTGGAATCTGGAGAAGCAGGGCCCACTCTGAGCCTTCCTGTGATCCATGCCAGGGGGTAAGGGTACCCCGTTCACAGGTTTGTTATAAGAGATGGAAACCTTGAGAAAATTTTGTAAATAATTCAGCTCAAATGGTAATTCAAGAAAAGAATTCACCACTATCAACTAATATTGTTATTGTTTAGCATTTCTTAGAATTTGCATATCCAAATGTCTCATTTGACTGCTACAGTCTTTCAACAATTCCAGTTGGGATGCTAGCCCACTTACTTTGAGAGAATGATGTAAAGAGAAAAATATCACTTCCTGGCCAGTCTGAATTTCTTAACTTGGCCAGGCAGCTTAATTTTTTTTTTTTGAAATTGTGGAAAAGGAAGATCCAAAAGCATACAGATCCTGTCCTAGTAGCACATTACTACTGTGTTTTCTCCATCTCCTCTTCATCTCTGGAAACACGAAAGAGGATGAGAATTACATTCTCTGTTGCTACTCAAGAGTCGCTCATGAATCATACAGACAGCCCTGGATGCACGCTTGTTTCTCATAAAGGCTGTTAGACTGGGTCGAGGCATCTCTGGAATGGGTTAATGTTACGGACCTGTGCTGTCACCTCTGGCTGGTGGAATCTGTGCATTTACTCGCACATTCTTTATGCCCAGGGCACATGCTGCAGAGCGCTGGCTCTGTGGTGCCTTCCCAGCTGGAGAATGTCCGTAATGCATGAACTTAACGTTGAAGGGCTAATTGTGGGCCTTGATTCATAGTGTTCCTGAAAGCTACGGGGCAGGATTAAACTGCCTTTTGGCAGTGATTGGCAGATGCCAAGATTGAAATAATGAGCCTGGAGCTCCTGATTCCCTGCAAATGACTATGGAATTAATTTCCTTGCTTAGCTCTTCTTACATTTCAAAAACCTGCCTTTTGTGTTGTTCTTCACTCAGTACATATCACATCCGTCTCCTGCTCTTTTGCCAGACCTAATTGCCAGTATTATTTGAGTTAGTTATTTATATTAGTTTCCAACCAACCAGATATTGCAGCTAGAGGACCAGCAAGTACAACCTGCTCGAATGCCTTGGTGACTTTCCATCTTGGCCCTGGCAGGAACCATAGGAGGCAGGGTGGAGGCATTTGGGGTATGAGTGTGCGTGTGATTGATGGGCTGGAGGTGGGAGCTGGGTAGGTTACCAGTCATTCTATTTTCTTGGGCTGGTTTTGGCTTCCATCATGGGTGTGCATTGTAGAAGCCTGACCATTGGTGCTGGTGGAATGTGACTCCCTGACTGTGTTCCTGACCCAGAGAACCTGTGCTCATCTCTTTCCTCAGTTCTTGATGGAGCTGGCATATATCTCCAAGTCCTGGGTTCCACCTAATGCAGCCTGATCATGACTTTGA
>PVIJ01017643.1:0-28772 GCA_004024925.1 Scalopus aquaticus | reverse complement strand
GGGAGCACGGAGGGGGCGGGCGGGCGGGGGAGGCGGGGAGCGCAGCCAGCGCGGCACCGAGACAGCGAGCAAGCAAGGGAGGCGGCGAGAGCCGGAGCGGCGGGCCGGGCGGCCGCGCCGGCGAGCGGACAAGCAGGCGGCGAGCAGCGCGGAGCGCGCGGGGCACCGAAGACCCGGCGCGGCGGGCGCACAGCGCGGCAGCCTGAACTGAGAGACCCGAGCGGTGCCGCCCCCGCCGCCCCTGAGGGGCCCGGGCCGGGAGCCCGACAAGGGAGGGGGCGGCATGGACCGGCGGCCCCGGGCGCCGGGGCGCTAGGCCCCCGGAGGGGCGCCCCTAGCCTCGCTGCTGCTGCCGCCGCCGGGCCGCCCTCCGCAGCCGCGCGCCCCGCCCGCTCCAGCCGCCCCCGGGGCCGCCGGCGGCCCATGAGCCCCGACCTCAAAGTTTGCGGCGGGCGGGCGGGCGCGGAGCCTCCAAGATGCCGTTCCACCCGGTGACGGCGGCGTTGATGTACCGGGGCATCTACACCGTGCCCAACCTGCTGTCGGAGCAGCGCCCCGTGGACATCCCTGAGGACGAGCTAGAGGGTGAGTGCCGGGCCGGGACCCCGCCTGCTGGCCCTCCTACCTGTGCGCCCAGGTGAAGCGCGGGCTAGGGGCGCAGAGGGTGGGGGCTGTCCGCAGGTGCCGGTTGTCAGGTGGGCGATCCGGCGAGCAGCTGCGCGGGGAGGCGGGACCGGTTCGCACCCCTGGGCGCCGCGGTGGGGATCGCCAAGGCGGAGGGGCGGCCCAGCCCCTGCCCGCTTGGTCCCCGGCGCTGCGGAAACTTGCCGGGCCCCGCAGCGGGGTCACGGGGCCGCGCAGTCCGCGGTGACGGTGCGGCAACGCGGCCGTTTGGGGTGGGGGTCCGAGCGGCGCCCCCTGCGCCTGCCCGGCCGGAGCACCCGCATCCTGATCCCCTCCGCGGTGCCCGCCCGTGGCTCTGCGCTCGCATTGACATTCCGCTCGTGTTGCTTCTGAAATCCAATCTGCTCGGGCAGTCGGAGAAGGGGAGAGGGCGATTGCCCTGCTTTCTTCGGTTGCGGGGCTGCCCCCAACCTCTCCTGCGACCATTGCCCCTTCTCCACAGCCCTGCAGAGACCCCCCAGCCCGGAGTGCGGGGACAGCCCGGGAGGTGGTGGCGACAACAAGTGGCCAGATTAAGCGGTTTGGTCGCGATAACCAAGCCTGGAAGGGAAAAGCAAAGAGACCAGGACCCAAATATGTCCCTACAGAGTCTCCCCACCTCTCCACACTGATGGGGACCTCAGGCAGCCAGCTAGGCAAGATCAGAGCAGAGGGCAGGGCTGGCGTTCCTGGATGGGGGATTTTGGGTTTCAGAGACCCCCAGGGCCTGAGAGCTTCCTATCCTGGGTGGGGGCAGGTGCTCAGACTTCCCCTCCCCCCACCTCCCGGGGGGCAGTATGAAGTCTGGTGGGAGGGGCGCTGTGCTGATGGAATTCTTGGCCCCCTGGGATATGCTTCTTGGCCATTGGGGGAGGGGCTGTGGTCACCCAAAGACTGGGCCTCTCTGGATACTTTGGGTTCAGGGTCCCTGGGATCTGCTGTTCATTAGGGCCTATGGGGGCGTGCAGTTGAGATACCAGCGCAGTCAGGATGATGGTAGGAGCCCAGGGGAAGCCATGGAAAGAGGTATTCCCTCACCCCCAAGCCCTGGAGGGGGCAGGTTTGGGGGCAGTCAGACTGGGTCGGGGGGGGGGAAGATCAAGAGGAAGAAAGCAGCGGCACCCCCACCCTCCATCCCCCACCCACACAAGCACCACAGGCTTGAGCCACCTGCTCCTCTCGAAAACCCCAGGGCCCTAGCGATAGTGGCTGGCATCCGACGCGGGCAGGACAGATGGACGGGTACTACCCTCGGTCTCTGGCCTGGAACCTCAGCGTCCCGGTCCCTACCCAGAACCAGAGCCTCATTCAGGTCCTGGGAAAAGGAGGGGTATGGTGAGGGTTGAGAGGGCAGGAGATGCGGCATAGGCCATCTTTCCCCACCTTTGTCTCTTTGTGCCCTGTGCACCCCAAACCTCTTATCGGTTGCCCCCTCCATAGGTTCCCGTCCATCCCTTCCTCTGGGCCACTTGTGCAGGGGTCAGCATTGTCCCCTCACACCCCAGGCGCTTTCCACCTCATCCTCTCCTCCGGCTCCCGGCACCCTTGCCATGACCCTGGCAGCTCTGCTGTACCCCTCATTGGGACCCTCTTCCCTTGATCTTCCAGCCCTGAAGTGCAGACCCTCAGGAAGGGGAGAAGACTGGGGTGCAGGGATGAACAGGACACAAGGCTGGCAGCGCAGGGGCAAGGAGACCGCAGGCTCCCCTTGGGCCGCCCAGTGCCCAGCGGACACTCTGGCAGGAGCCCAGCAGCCTTAGTCACCAGCCACACCAATTGCACTCCCTGTTTCTCTCCCGTCCCCTTCTCCTGGACTCTGAGAAGCCCAGAGGCCTTGGCACAGGGGCATCTGAAGGGCAGGGCCCACCCTGGAGCAGGCGGCCCATCCCCTGACCCTTCGGCCGCTGTGGACGAGGGCAAGAAGTGCTCTGTGATCAACCCCCTTCTTGGTTGACTGCCTGTGGGCAGCCTAGAAGCCCTTCTCTTCAGAGACCAAGTCCTTGAGTGCCAGGGCTAGGTGGAAAGCGTGACCATCCCTGGCACGGATCTCCCTTCTGTCCCCTTGACCCATGCCCCAACAGTTATCCTGCCCCAGAGCAATCTGGATGAGACCCAGGTCCTTTGCTGGGAGGATCCCCATCAATGGGGGAACCACATGTGCCGAGAAGCGGGAGCCGGGGCAGCTTGGGATGAAATGCTGCAGACAGAACTGTGTGCTGCAGAAATCCAGGGGGCGGTTCATTGGGGGGGAGAGGGCTAGGGAGGAAGGAGGAGAGCTCGGGTTAAGGTAAGGGCTTCCTAGCTGGGCAGCGCTGGGTTCAAGTCTTTGCATCCTCGACTCATGTGACCTTGGGCAATCACTTGCTTCATTTGCCTTGGTTTCCCCAACTGTAAAATGAGGGTGGCGTTGTGCCTCCCCAGGGTTGCCAGTGATCGAGGATGCCATGCAAGTACGAAGTAGGGGGCCTGGCACGCAACTGGGGCTGGGGAACCCAGGTGCAGCAGAGGAGAGGCTAAGGAGGGGCCCTTGAGGGGTAAGAGCCTGGAGTGTGAAGGGATGGATGAAGGCTGATGAGGCAGGCACTGGGTGTGGAAGGGACTGGCCGGAAAGGCATGCTGGGAACAGGGCTCGCGGGAGAGGGTCTTGACAGTCTGGCAGAGGCACTTGGAGGAACCCGTGGCCCCACCTGGAGGGCAGCCGGCAGGTAGACATGGCTGGGGAGAGCTGGCTTGGGGTCTCCCTAGTCCCCGTATGAAGGAGAGGTGGCGATGGCCCAGACTGGCCCTGTGGTCCCCCCCAACACACACAGCAGAGCCCGCGGCACCTGTGGGACACTGAGCTGGGCCCAGTGGCCCCCGTGGGTTTGAGCCCCTGGGGGGTGAAAATGGGGGTTGCTTTAGCTCCAGCTCAGCCCTCTGTCCAGAGGAGAAGGAGACAGGCAGACAGACTGCCAGGGTAGGCTTCTGGGCTGGCATTTGGCCCGCTCAGTCAGACAGTGACGTTTGCATTGAGAGTGACCAAATGGGGGCATTTGCGGGCAGGAGTCCCCTTTACTGCCCGTCTCCCCTGCACAGCTCGCCACTGCCGCGCAGGCCGCAAACTCAGGGAGGTCAAAGGGGGGGGGCTCAGGGCCAGTGCCGGGAGAGCGGCCGCCTCTGCAGAGGACACACGCTGCCCCCAGGACTGCCAGCCTGTGCGCTCCCACCCCAGCCTCTGGCCCCGCAGCGCGCCAGCATCCCTTGGGGTCTGTTGGGAACTCAGGCCCTGACAGAGCTGCATGGATTAGGATGAGGATTGGGGGTGCCCTGCCTGAGGCAGCAGGTGGGGAGACAGTGGCGGCCTGGAAACCCTGAGGCCATGCCAGCCCTTTTCCGGGCCAGGCATCCCCATGCCAAGATGGAACACAGCAGACTTCCCCCAGCTCCACGGGGTGGGAATGGAGTGAGGCTTTCGGAGAAATGTGCCCAACTGGGATATGCTGATGGCAGGAGCAGCAATGGGGACACCCCCCCTTCTAGGGAACCCCCAGCAGAGGTCAGGCCTCAGGATGGGGGAGAGTCACATTCCCATTTCACAGATGAGGCAATCGAGGCTCAGAAGGCTCAGGCCACACAGCTGCTGAACAGCACGGCCTGATTCCTCACCCGGGTCCCCCGTCCATCCGCAGCCGGCAGCAAGCCCGGCCGGTGTCCTGAAGCCCGAGCTCCCTCTTCTGATTCCACCACCCAGGACTTTCTGATTTACTGCGTCCTGCTCTGAGGCAGGCCCGGCCCAGCCGCACGCTTCCCTGCTTGCTCCTTATTTTGTCATCCCAGCAGCCCCGCTGTGTAAATGAGCAAACCCAGGTCACCAGCCAGGACGAGGGAGAGCTGGGATTTGAACCTGGGTCTGTGTGACTTAGAACAGGCTCTCTGGCCAAGAAGGTAGTCCCTGAACTTCTGAGCAAGGGTCTCAGCGTCAGCGAAGCCGCAGATCAAACTGAGGTTCGAGATGGGTGCCCCATGGAGGGGTGGCTGAGGGGACCCATGAGTGTGGAGGTGACAGTCTCTGGGTTTATCTAGTGGTTTGGGGAGCTTAGTCTTGCCTTAGAAATGGCTGTGGGGCCCATAGCCTGCCTCAGGGTCTGTTGCCCACCCACATACCCCCATACCCCGAGAAGCACCTGCCCTCCACAGCCCAGCTCAGTGTCCTCTAGGGGCTTCCAGAAGGGAGTCAGGGGCTCCAGGGAAGCAGCCCTGGACTGCCACAGCAGCTCTTTCCGGGCCGGGCCGGAGGGAGAGATGGCCCGGCCCACTGCAGGGCAGGAGGCGCCCCTCGCAGCCGCACTGTGGCACTGTGCCGGGGCTTTGCCGCCCGCTCAGGGCTTCCGAAGGAACAGTGGAGGCAGAGAGGACCCAGAGGGATGGGGTGCGAGACCTCGCATCTCCTGGTGGGGGTGGGGCCAAGACAGCTGAACAAGAGACAAACTGCGTCCTCAGTCTCCCTCCATGCTTCTTGCCCGCTTGGGGAGTGGAAAGCAAATGCTTGCCCTTCCTTACTAAAATTGTTTCTGAACAGTATAAACGGGCTCTCGGTGGTTACCTCATACCAAGTAGTGCATGGCCCGCTGCTCAGCTCCTCTCTCTGTGTGCTCCAGAGGGGGTGGGCTCCCCAAGTCGTTCACTCATTCATTTAATCATGCATCTGGCAAGTGCTTACCGCACGCCACACACTTCAGGTAACAGGGACACAGCCGTGAACGACACCAAGCCTGGTCCCTGTGCGCGTGGTACTTGTGATTCACATCCACTGTGGTCAGTGTGAGGATGGTGAAGAGGGGGGTCGGGGGGTAACCCAAGGAGGGCCAGAGTCAGTTAGGGGGCAGAGAGGGCGCCAGGGAGGGCGCCGTCCCTGAGGGAACTAGGGACTCATCAGTTCCCCATGGTGAGGGAAAGAACATTCGTGGCAAAAGGAGCTGCGTGTTCCAAGACCTGGAGGTGGAACAAGAAGGTTGAGATGAGGGCTGGAGGCCAGGACGCTGGAGGTGGGCGGAGCCTGTGACTGGGTCAGGGGCAACAGGACCAGCCAGAACCTAAGTGCCTATTTGGGGGGGTGGGCGCAAAAGGTGTGCCTGGTTTCAGGGCCAATGCCCTTGTCTCTACCCAGCCCCTCGCAGGTGACTGGGAGGCCCCTCACCAGCCTCCCTGACTGCTAGGCCTCTGCTCACACACTTCTGGGGATGGGGAGCTCACCACGTCCTCAGTGGCCCAGGAAAACTAAAGAGGGAGTTGTCCTGTAGTTCCCAGTGTGGGAGGTTTACAGAAACTCGGAGGCCTGGTCCAGATCGCCCATCTCAGCTGCTCTCGAGCCCTGTGTGGAATGGGGGGCTGGGGGGTGGGGTGGGAGATCCAGTCAGAGGGTCCAGGGCCCAGGCAACTCAGGTGTGACCACTGACTCTCGGGCTGCGTGTCAAGCAGTCTAACCTGTGGGCCTTCCTGGATGGGAAGAGCCTGGTAAGGTGTGGGGCCCAAGCCACTCTGTGTGGCCACCCTCTCTGGGCTGTGGACTCCGGGCTGTGGCAAGACTAGTGGGATCAGGGAGTAGCCCCAAGGACAGGCTCTTACGCGCCATTTCAGGGGTTCACAGACTGCTAAGGTCAGGCTCGGCCCAGCCTCTCTCCCGCTTCCACCAGAAACAGCCCTGACCCTGCAGTGGGGCAGCTTCCCAGCCTCTGCGGGCCTCGACTGCCAGGTTGGCAACATGCGCTATCTCGGGTCTCTCCTTCCAAACATGGCACATGCACACGTGCCCTGGGTGTGCACACGGGTCACCTCTGCCTGCCGAAGTTCCACCAGGGGGACAGCTCAGACAAAGATCAGGAGTCTGGCAGGTGAACTGAACAAGGAGACCCCAGGGAGCTGGAGCAGAGAGGGTGTGAGCGGTTTGAGGTTCCCTCCCCTCAAAAGGAAAATGCTCTTTAGGAAACTTGGGCGGAGTAACAACGAAGGGCCAGTGAGCAGAGAACAAAGGTGAGCAGGAGAGACTAGGAGCTCTCAATAGCTCCGGGAGTCCCCGCAAAACCTTGCCTCCCCCGCGTCACGACCACCCATTTTACTGTGCGTCAGACTGAGGCCGGCTCAAGGTCATTCACTGGGCTCCGTGTTCCCAGCTTCCCAGCCCGGTGTGTTCCTCCCCGCCCTGCGTTACCCAGGTCCTCAGGCCTCAGTCTGCCCCTCTGTAAGTAGGGGATGGGGCGCCCCCATCTGTGTCCGCCTGGGCTCTACGAAGCAGCGTGTGCCCAGGCCCATTAGCTGGAGCAGCCACGGCTGCCCGGGGGGCGTCATTAAGGAGTGCTGGCGCGTTAACAAGCTGAGCCGGAAGGACGCACAGCAATGCCGTGGGACGGGGCAGTGGAGGGTGGGCCGTGGGCAGGGAGCCTCCGCTGCTCACGGGCGCCCCGCTGCCTGGCCTGGCGTGCCGCGTCCTCCCTTGGACAGTGGGACTCATGGCACCGGCCACACGGGGTCGTCGTGAGCACGCCCGGAGAGGCTGTGGGAGCTGGGCAAGCTGGCACCAAGACCCAGAGGCCGTCTTACCACAGCCTTGGGTGTGGGCATACCTGCACTGCCCCGCGCGGCCTGTCCTGAGGTCCCGGAATGCAGCGCACGGTGGACCCTTGGGTCACCCACCTATTGTCTGACCAGGCTGAGTTCCGGGATCCTGGAGGTCCAGGAAGGGGACGGAGGGGTGACGTCGCACCTGCTCTGCTCCCCCCCACAGAGATCCGAGAGGCCTTCAAAGTCTTTGACCGTGACGGCAATGGCTTCATCTCCAAGCAGGAGCTGGGCACCGCCATGCGCTCCCTGGGTTACATGCCCAATGAGGTGGA
Source organism: Scalopus aquaticus (assembly GCA_004024925.1). Lineage (NCBI taxonomy): Eukaryota > Metazoa > Chordata > Mammalia > Eulipotyphla > Talpidae > Scalopus > Scalopus aquaticus. The sequence continues at coordinate 21,240 of PVIJ01017643.1, read as the reverse complement.
GCTGGAGGTTATTATCCAGCGGCTGGACATGGATGGTGAGCACTGCCCCCTGCCTGTTGCCTCATGCCCACCTGGGGGGCCCCGGGACCCAGCCCGTCCTGGATCTCTCATTCCCCCAGCCCCCAGTCCCCCAAGCCCACGGCACACCGCAGCCAGGTCTAGCTCCATCTCTCAGCCTGGAGCAGAGCCAGCTGTGCGCTGCACCCAGAGGTCAGGCTCTGCTCCTCTCACCCGAAATTCTGAGAAAATTTTAAAGTACAGGAAAGTAGAGAGAAGGATATACTAAATACTCTCATTCTCATCACTCAGGGGGGAAAAGACAAAAACACTTGGTTGCATCTGCTATCTGGACCTTTATTAAGGAGAAGCTCACAGGGAGGTCCGGCAGTGCCCCCGCCCCTTCTCGCCGCCCTCATGCCTCCTCCCTCCCCTGCTCCCCCAGAGCAGACTGCAGCCTGGCCAGCTGCCCCCACCCACCCAGAGGTGTTCCCTGGCTGCGTGGCTGGGAGACGGCCCGCGCTCTCCCTGGACAGCAGTTCCGTGCTGGGGAGCGGAGGGCTCTCAGTGGATGTGAGGGCCCCCAGCTTCTCAGGGCCCGCCGGCCGCACTCCACCTCCTTGGGCAGGACGGGTGACTTCAGCATCAGTCCAGAGCTGGCACATGCCGGGTGCCCCAAAAGTGACTCGAGGCCCAGAGGAGATCTGTGCAAGATCCCACAGAGCCCCAAGGTGGGTCAGAAGCTGGTCCCGTTGCAGCTCCGCTTGCCGACTGACCCGCGTCTACTCTAGGTGATGGCCAAGTGGACTTTGAAGAGTTTGTGACCCTCCTGGGACCCAAGCTCTCAACCTCGGGAATCCCTGAGAAGTTCCATGGCACCGACTTTGACACCGTCTTCTGGAAGGTATGCCCTGGCTGGCTGGGACTCAGCTGTCCACTCTGCGGGGGCTGTACCGGGGCCAGTGGCCAGGCCCCCTAAGGTCAAGGGGCATGGCCACTCCTGGCTCGTCCATTGGACGTCTCGTCTCCCGGGGGTCCGACTCTCTGGGGGGAGAGGCTGGTGCCGGTCACGGGCTCCAGGCTGGTGCCCAGCCCTCCAGATCTGGAGCTGCTGGGCTGGTGTGACTGCAGGGCACGGGCTGGGGCTCTGTGGTGGTGACTGGAGCGCTGTGTCCCCCGCCCAAGTGCGACATGCAGAAGCTGACTGTGGACGAGCTCAAGCGGCTGCTCTACGACACCTTCTGCGAGCATCTGTCCATGAAGGACATTGAGAACATCATCATGACGGAGGAGGAGAGCCACCTGGGCACGGCCGAGGAGTGCCCCGTGGACGTGGAGAGTGAGTGCCTGGCCCGGGGCCCCTTGGGCAGGCCCACCGCTTGAGCAGGGGTTGGGGAGGAAGCAGGGGCTGGGGGGGCTCTCTGGGGGCCTCCTTGCTTGCTCCATGCGTGGGGGTGCAGGCGGCTCCTGATGCCATCGCCTTGCCATCCCCTCTGTGTCTCTGGTGCTCCCCGCTGGCGGCCACAGCCTGCTCCAACCAGCAGATCCGCCAGACATGTGTGCGCAAGAGCCTGATCTGCGCCTTCGCCATCGCCTTCATCATCAGCGTCATGCTCATCGCGGCCAACCAGGTGCTGCGCAGCGGCATGAAGTAGCGCGCCCGGGAGCCCGGTCTGGTGCACGCGGTGCAAGGGGCGCGCCCCACGCCCACCGCCGCCTGCGCCCTCTCCCTCAGCTGGCTCTCTGGCCCCTGCCCCGTGTACTGCAAGGCCTGGAGTCCAGCCACCCCAGACCACCAGCCCCACAGGCCTTGCATGGAGCCGTGGCCGCCTGTGGAGGGCTGGTGGTGGCTGCAAGGGCGGCCCCCAGCCCCGCCTGCGCCCTGCCTGTGCCCCACCCTGGCCTGTATGTAGCACTCACTCTTCCCACTGTCCAGGGGCTCCTGAGAAATTAAGGGGAAATTTGTACCGGGACCCCCGGGCCTAGTCCCTGCTGTGGCCCCTCGGGCAGGACGACTCACCCTGTGCCCAGGCCACAGAGCTAAACTGACTCTGGTCCCTAATGTCTGCCCAGGGCCATGGCAGAAAGCAGAACATCTCCAGGTGGGTGCGAGGGTGGGGTCTCCTGCCCCGCCCCCTCAGACCTAAACCCAGCCCTCTTGTTCCAAACACCACCGAGGCCAGCCAGCCCACTCCACGGTGAGGAGGCTGAGGCGCAGAAGACCCCCAGATTTGGCCTCAGTTCCCCATCAACAGGGATTTTCAGAAAGGGCAAAAGCTAATGGAGGGTGGGGCATCTGAGGGCCCCAAACAGTCCCCACCCTCTCGGCTCCCTCACCAGAGGCCCATGGCCTGAAGGCCACATCACCCTTTACCACCCTAGCACAGGATCTAGAATGCCACTTGGGGTGGAAGGGGAGATGGGACCTGGAGGTTCCAAATCACCTCAGCAGCTTGTGATCTCCCCATCGCCAGGGGACCCCTCCAGGGCACACCTCGGGAGGGCTCAGCGCCACTCCCCAGGCAGGGCTGGTGCAGCCCAAGGCTCCAGATGCCAGGGGGTTCAGCCAGGCCACTCTCCAAGCGAGGACCGTCCCCCAGGGCTTCCTCCGCCCTCCAAGCTGGAGGCCCAGCTCCATCCCTGCTCCAGTTGTGCCATCTCATGCTTGGCACCAGCGCAGCATGGGCAGACGTGGGGTCTGGGATGGCACACATTGAGCCCCTTTCCCCAGATCTGGAGCCACTTCTCAGCTGGCCCAGCCGGGCTGGCCTTTGCTGGCCCCCAAGGGAGATGAAGGGCTTCCGGTCGGCCCCAGAGGACCTCACTCCACTCCAGCCTGCAGGTCCCCTCCCCAGGGGCCTGGGCCCAGAGCCGGGGGTGCCAGGCAGGGGTAGTACAGCCAGACCACTGTGGTGACAGACTTTCTTTATAAAACACCCGAAAGGAAGTTTTCACGCATCTTCTCAAAATGTCCCGCGCGGGAAGGACGGAGAAGAAAGAGTCAGGCCAGGAGCAGGGGCGCCCCAGCGCGGGGGACTCCCGGGCCCTGGCCGGGCCGGCAGCTTCAGGGGCTCCTGGGCACAGCAGGGAGGGGGTTTGGCCTCCCAATGAGTCCTCATCTGCACTGTGAGTGAAGTAAGCTAACCAGGTGGGGATAGGGCTGTGAAAAATAGGGGGGCTCAGCCCCACTGAACGCTGGGCTGCAGGGGCCACCCCCCAGGTGGGGGTGCCCTCAGGGATGGCGGCAGCTCCTGGATGGGTGGCCAGCCCACAGGGTACTGGAAGATGGTGGTTCTGATGGGTTCGGCCCTAGAGAAAAGGAAGAGAAGGGCACAGCGTAAGAGTGAGGCCCAGCTCAGGCCCAGAACGGCGCACCCCAGTTCACCCTCCTCGCCATTCTGGCTGTGAGCAGGGTTAGTTGCCTGCACAACCTTTCTGGAAAGCAGAGCCTCAAAAACATGCAGACCCTTTGAACCAGCAACCTCTCCTCTAGGAACTGAGGTCAAAGATATAGTGGGGTGTGGACAGGGGCTGAACTGCAAGAAATGGAGATACCTAAGTGTTCACCTCTGGGGGTTGACTAAATACACATGCACGTCCATAGCAGAGAATGCTACACGGCCCGCATAAGAAGTAGGCAGACTTATATGCACTGATGAGGAAAGCTGTCATGATGTACTACGTGAGTAGGGAGAAAAAGCAGCTTATAAAATAATGTATATAGCATGATACTATTTTTGTTGAAAGATATATAACATATATAAATGCATAAAAAAGCTTGGAAGACACAGCAAGATGTTAACAGTGGTTCTATCTGAGTGGCGCAATTATGGGTGGTTTTTTTTACCTCTTTATACTTCTCAAAAGTTTTACAAGCACGCAAGACTTTGAAATCAGAAAAAAAGATGATCTAAAAATTTTTAAAGCCTCATTTCTCATGCTACTCACTCTCCTTCCCCTGAGGGTCCCCTGTTCCTAGAGCCCCCTCCTCAGAACCCAGGGCCTATGTGAAGAGCCCAGCTTGGGGCTGCCCTGGCTTAAAAGAGCCAACCGAGGCCCAGTGGGGTGCAGGGCAGTCTACCCCCACCAACTGCTCTAAATTCCGATCCTTCTGAACTTGGCACCCTGAGGCTGCTGTTCTAGGGCTGCGGCACCCCCTCAGGCTGCAGTGCTGGGACCTACCGGGGAGCTCACTTGTCTCCCCTGTGGAACAAGAGCTTTCAGAAGGCAGAAACCAGAAAGTAGGGGCAGGCCCACCCGTCCCCGCAGCGCTCACAGCTGGGCTGGTGCAGGGAGGCCACCCCGTGAATGCCTGAGCCACAGGCAGCAACACTAGCACGCTTACTGATTAGGCCCTGCCACAGCCTAAAACCTCAAGAATTCTCGGTGAACCCCATTTTATTGATGAGGCAACTGATGTACAGTCAGTCACACAACTGAGTGACGGTGGTCTGAGGGCAGGGGACGAGAGGCTGGGGTGTAACCTATATATGGAGCGCAGACATAGCCCCCCCATCACACCCCAGGCCCAGCTTTCAGTGGCGGTGAGGCCCTGGCATCTCCTGGCAGGCCTTGGGGCCCCGTGGCCAATCCTCTGTGATGGGGAAAGGCCAGGCCCGTCCGCGAGAAGCATGGAGAGACCGTGGGCCTCAGAGGTAGAGGCGGGAGGCAGGGGTCAGAGGCCCAGGAGCCTGCTTCACCGAACCCACCGAGCCTGCCCCCTCTGGGTCCGACCCACCGTACAGAGCCCGTCTGAGAACTCTGGGCAGCCCTAGGCGCAGCCTCTGGGGCCTCCTGTTGGGAGAGGACAGGGAAATCCCCTGCTCAGCTGCTTGCTGGAAGTGCAGGAAGCGGCTCTTGGCATGATTTATGGCACTGGGGAGATTTCATAAACTCCACCAGCCGCAGAGAAGGGTGGAAGTGGGGGAGGCTCCACAGTTGCTGCAGGGGAGAGCCCCAGCTGTTAGCCAAGACTTGGCTTCCCACAGGGTTGGGGAACTGCACGTGTCCCCAGGGAGGACATGATCCTGGTGCGGCCCTTCCCTTGAGCCGTAAGAGGATGGGGCGGATCTCTCAGCAGCTGGGACCCAGCTACAGGGTCCAGGGCAAGCTCAGTGCCCCTGGGTAACCGGAGGGTTCCTGCCAGGAGAAGGGCACCCCAGGTGTGCTCACAGACACAGGCACATTCCCTAGACTCCAGGCACACAGGCCCCCGAGCCCCCGCAGCCCACCTCCCGCTCCGCACAGAGCAGCCGGGACACGGGCACACACGTGGCGTGACCCTGTTCTGTGCGCAAGGACAGGCGCGGCCTGGGCCTGACAGAGGGAAAGGTCTTAGGGCAACGGTAGTGCTGGCCCAGAGAGGGGTGCAAAGGGGAGATTAAGAGGGATAAAGTCACAATCTGAAGAGCCAACAATGGAAGACTGGGACAAGCACCGGCCCTGCCAGGGGATTAGTCTGTGTCTGAGGCCGGCCTCTCCCTCCCCACTGTCTGCTCTCGGCAGGTCCCTCAGGGTCAGTCTACTGCGGGGGGAGGCACAGGGCGCCAGCGGAGGTGCTCGGGTGCTCCATTTGCCCTTTGACAAGAAGGGTTCACCTGGCTCACCTCAAGGGCTCTGCCTGGGTCTCAGTGGCCCTAGGGGGCGAGGCAGCCTGTACTGGGGGCGGGGAGGGGAGAAACACATACGGAGAGAGAAAGAGAGGCCACCCAAAGTGCCCCTAGACCAGTTCCCACATGGAGGTAGAGGCACTAACCTTCAGGAAATTATACCCCAGGCTGGGGACTCTGCTCCCCCAAGTGCTGTTTCAAGCAGTCAATATGCCCACACCAGGCCCAAATGACAACAAGGCTGTGAGGGGGAGCCCCAGGAGGGATGAGAAAGGGAGATGTCTGAGCTATGAAGAAGGCTTGAAGAATGAGTCTGACTTTGCCAGACAAGGAGATGGGGAGGCAGTTCTAGGCAGAGGAAAACAGCACGCACAAGGTGCCCCGAAATCAGAAACGCCCACCACATCTAAGAAGCTGCCAAGCGGCCTAGAGGACTGACACCGAGACCAGATGGAACAGGTGAGAAGGTGACCCCGCAGGCTGGAGAGGCAGCAGGGAAGCTCCCCCAGGCTCTGTCAGCTGGGTAGAGGCGGGCTCCCCTGAGGCGGAAGGGAAGTTGAAGCAGGGGAGGGAACTGTGGCCAGCACCTGTTTTAGAAGCTGGTTGCAGTTGTGTGGAGGACAGAATGGAAGAGCAGAGGGGACGTGGCCAGCAGGAAGAGCCAAGGTGAATGAAGGTCTTTCACAGGGCTGCCTTGAGGCAGGAGCTCTGAACTGAGCAAGGCAGCCCAGGGCTTGAATCCACATCCCACCCCACCCTCTCAGGCTGGGCCACAGATGCAGGGGCAAGCCCAAGACCCAGAAGGCCAGGAGAAACAGGTGTCATTGCTCTCGCAAGAGCAGGCTGGGGGGAGAGGGCTGAGGAGACCAAGGAACGGTGGCAAAAGCAATAATAAATAACCCCTTTTTCTCAAGGCGGACAGGCCTCCTTTTCCCAGAGAGTAATTCATTTTTGGCTCTGGACCCTCAGGAGGTAGGGCAGGCATCGGAAACAAGTGGTTGCTGGGAAAGCAATCCCCCTGGAAGGGGCCAGCTTGGCTGGTCAGAGGGTCAGGGGCCTGGGGAACACGAGCCTAGGGTGGGCTCCAGTTTCAGGCTCAGTTCCACTGCCACCTGGGGAGCTGTTGCCACTACCTCTTCAGACCCATGCCTGGATAGGGCCTTGGCCAGGCACGAGCATGAGACCAGAGGAGGCTCAGGGGCTAGGCTTGGAGCGGGCCGAGCGCTCCCTCAGGAGCAGCTGAGTGCTGCACAAGGGAGCAGGTGTGTGGCCGGGGCAGTCACAACCTCATGGAGCTGCTGAGATTTCTTTCCCCCTAAATGGCCAAGTCCAAGTGCCAGGCACACCTGAGCACCAACTAGCTGATTATCATGCGGCCACCTCCTCTACCTGAGACTCTGGGCCCATCACTCAGCCTCCATTTTCCCATATCATTCCCTGGTCCTTGAGGTCTCATGGTCAGAGGCGCCTTGGAGGGGCCTGGGACACCTCTGTCCGGACCCAGACAGGGGCTTCAGAGTGCCCCCCATGTGTTCACTCCAGTCCAGCTGCAGGGTGTCCCTGAGCCCTTTCAAAAGCCAAAGAGGTGCCCAGGCATGTGGTGCTCACCGCAGTGAGCCCCGAATCTGCACAGAGGGGCGAGCAGCCGAGGGAAGGTGGCTAGCAAGTGTGGAGAGCAGCTGGGACCTCTAAGGAACACGCTGGGGTGGAGTAGGGGAGTGGGGATGCCCCCAGACCTCTCTGGGCAGCCTCCCACCAGCCCAGCCCTCGGCACAAGGCTGAAGGAGCTGGGGTGCAGGACATGGGTCCCTGGATGATGGCTGGTCCCCAGGGGGCTGCCCACATGACCAAAATCACAAGCACTTCAGACAGGACCAGGAGGAAAGGCTTCACATCCCAATATTTGAGTCATGTCTGTACTATATATTTTTAAGGTAGGGGAAAAAAACTGGGCAGATTTAAAACGAAGGTCAAAAAAATTTTTTAAACTAGCTTAAGAAGCTCCTTCACTGGGGCAGAGAAGGCAGGAAGCTTGGCTTTTACTTCCTGGCAGAGCGCAAGAATCCCAAGGAAAGGCCTCATCCCACGGACCATACAACCAGGACCCCAGGACCCAGGCGAGGCGGCTGGCCCATGAGACCACACCAGAGATTATGGGGTCTGAAGCTCTGTTGTAAGAAGAAAGTGAGGTGGCCCCGGATGGGGCCCCAAAGTTGGTCTTGAGCACATCGAGGCAGGATGTCCTTTTTCCTCCCCCTTCTTTCGGCACCTGGTGGAAGCGCCCAGGAGCCTCGCTGTGGTCTGGGCTGTGACCGTGAAGAGCAGAGCCTGGGACGGCGGGCAGCGTGTGCCGAAGGGTCCCTGATTCGGGGCGCACCCCATACAGAAGTGAAGGGCGCCCTGTCCACTCCTCAGTGTCCTGAACACTGGGCCCAGGTCACGGGCAGTGGCCTCTTTCTGAGGGAGGCAGTGAGCCTCACACCTCTTGCAGCCCCGGCTCTGCCTCCCCTAGCCACACGCCCTCGGGGAGTCACTGGCCCCCTCGTGGGCTTCACTGCTCCTTCTTGCAGGGTCAGCCCACCATGCCTACCGGCTGGCACCTAGGGGCTCCACCACCAGTCAGGCCTCTCCTGGCAATGAACTTGGTGATGTGGAGTCAGCTCAGCTCGGCCACCCCTTCAGCCAGCAGAGTCCAGCAAGGAAGGAGCCACCAAGGGAAGGGGATGAAATCCAGGAACAGGCACCTTCAAATGCATATCCCTCAACCTTTGGCCACCCTGGGGACCCCAGAGACCCCAAGATGGTCACCTCCATTGGGAAGCCCTGTGGGGGGCCGTGTGTAACTGGTTATCGGACCTTACCCTGGGGAGATCGCTCAGCTTCAGGTCGGGCATGTGGGCGGGGGCCTTGCTCCCAGAGGGCCTTGCTCCCAGAGAGCATGGAAGGAGGGCACCGTGGGGCCTGTACCTGCTGCTTGGGGCTGAGCTCAGCCGCTTGGCTCTCTTCTCCAGCCAGTCCTCCAGGTGGCCCTCGGGGCACTCAGCAATGTCCATGGGCCACTCCCTGGCCCGCCTCTCCTCTGTGGGGAGACGGAGACAGAGCTAAGTGAGGGGTGCACTCACCCCCACCTTCCCACAGAATAGCAGGGACCTTCCAGGAGGGAGTGTCGCAGAGCCTCTGGACTGTGCCACCCATGCCCAGGCCACCTCCCCAGGCCTGTCTCTCTGGGTCTCATTCCTCTTCCCCCTCAAATGAAGACGAATCATTTCTGGAGGTGGATGCAGGACAGTGTGTGGAGAGCCCGAGTGTCTCTGTGGGAGACCTGAGTGTCATGGGCCAAAGCTGGGGATCAGGGAGGCAGCATGGGGGTAGAACTGGGCTTGATCTTGGCCGTGCCAAGACCTCTGATCTGGGGCAGGAAAAGGAGCCTCAGCTTTCCTGGTTTTTCTCATGAAACGTCCTGCAAAAACCTTCGCTCAGTGAGTTAGAATGGAGCAGCAGACGGAATCCAAACGAACCAGCTGGATGTGAGCGTGAGAGGGGTCGGAGTCTCTGGGAGCCCTGGGATGGGGTCTGGCATCAGAGGAGAACAGTCACACTCGTGGGCCAAAGTGCACTCTGACCAGGCCCTGAGCTGGCACTGTGCCAGCGTCATCGCATTTCATCTTCCCGAGTGGTCACGTCTGACAGGTCAGGATACTTCCTCCAAGAGGTTAAACCATGTGTCAAGGTCATAGGGCTGTCAGGACTTTTGAGCTGCCGGCTGGGCACAGCGGCGTGGGCCTCTCCCACTCCTGCCTCACCGGGCATCATCTCCAGCTCCAGACCCCTGGTCTGCACTTTCCCTGTCAAGGGCCAGTTGCTCCCCGAGAACCTATGGCCAGTGAGGAAGGAGAAACACTGCTGCTGCCAGCATTTGCTGGCCTGGCCCAAGGGGCCTCGTTTCCACCCTGGGAAAGCTCCTGGAAACCCCGTGTTTGTGCCAGGCCTGCAACTAGCCGCCACCAACTCCTCGGGGCAGGTGCCCACTCCGAGGGTCTGACTGGTCAGAAGGGAGCCAGGCCCACAGGGGACGAGAGCAAAGGCCGGGTTGCTCCAGACACCCACTGGCTGCTCTCAGGGCCTCCAGAAGAGGGGGAGCGAGCAGCCCCCAGGAGACTCAGAGCTGATTTCTAACTTGCTGGGGGCTCACCTGAGGCCCTCAGCACTCAGCCTGAGCCTCAGTTTCTCCACCAGTTCAGTGACAGGCTGCATGAAAAAATCTGTAGAGACCACCTGAGCCAGAGCTTTCCTGGTCTCTAACCAGAGCAGTGAGAAGGGAATTTCTGAAAGTAGACACGCCAGTTTCCAGGGGAAGCTAAACTTGCTCTTTCCTGGAGTCACCAAGTGGCAGGAATCCTAGGGCAGAGAAGGTGCTCTCCTCCCGCCTTGCCCCCATGGTGTGGGGGGATCCACCAGGTGCCAAGTAGGGGCTCGATCTATGTCACCTGAGGGCGGGCTGCCAAGCCGGCATGGCCATGTGGCGCTGCAGCGGGCCCTCAGGACTCCCGGGCAGGAGGCCACATGTGTCACTCTAAACTAGCAGGGGACACAGAGGGAGCTCTCTTGTTCCTGCTCCGTTCGTGCCTGGACAGTCTGGAGGCAATTCCTGACACCACCGCCATCACTCTAGGCAGCCCCGGCCTAGCCCACACACCGAGGAAGCCTAGGGCAGCTTCACCAGCCCCAGACCCTGCACCCTCCCTAGCCACCCCTGCCGCTTCCCACACCGGGGTCCCCTCCTAAACATACCCTCCACCTGGATACTTAGCTCCTGTAGGTCTCGCTCGGACATGTGGGAGAATCTGCAGTTGGAGCCGAAGTCACACTGGCCTGCAATGGGAAGACCGAATTATTCACTGCCTGGGAAGGGATCCCACTCGGGGCTGAGAGGCACTGTGATGAGGGGTCACGGGGGCTGAGGGGCAGCTGGACTGCTCCCCAGAGGCTTTCAAGGCAGCTTTGTCGGGGTCTGCAAAGTCCAGGGGGCTTTTCGAATCTTAACTAAGGAAACTAAAATGTGTCAAAATAACAGGAGACTGAGGTGTCCTAAGTCAGCATAACCTTCCAGTGTCTTATTCACGAAGCAAAGTCTGTGGGGTTGCCCTGGTCTGCAGGCGTGGTGTCCATCCTGGGGGCAGCACCATCTCCTGAGGGAACGGGGCCTTTCATTCAACTTCCCTAGGCCAACAGCAGCACCTTTCTTCAGTGCTACACTCCTTTATATACCACATTCATTTTCATGGTTTTCCTCTTTGCCTGGGCTCCTAGGAAGCTCAGGGTCAAACTCTTAGAGTGTATACAGGACCTCAAGGCAAGCATGACCATTCTGGCTTTGTCTTATTTTCCTTACCCTGCTTTATTTTCATCTGTCTTTGGTTCCTTCATTTACTGAGATTTGAATATCCATGAACTATGTTTATTAGCTGGGCACCAAGCAATCAAACTGACCTAGCATCCTTGGTTCTGATTCTGAAGCTCAGCATCATAAGACCTGCTACGTCTCCAGCCCTGCCTCCTGGAAGGAGGTGCGGGGAGCTTGGGCTCCCAGCCTAACTTAATTGACCAGTATATTATACTTCTAAGCGTCTCCTGTGGGCTTGTCTGTTGTGGGTGAGCAGATACAAACCACAATCTAGCTCTAAAGAGCCGAGGACTAGGCCCTTAGGGAGACCTTAAGCCACAACCCCTGGGAAGGACCCAGAGGGCTAGTTGGCTGATGCACCAGAGGTCCAAGCAGTCACAATGGGCATTCTGGCCCCCAGGGAAACGCGAATTGCACGGAGCACTTTACCTGTCAGTAGAAACTTCCTGCAGGGCCGCTTGTTTTGCTCATCCAGCAAGATGGCAGCTGCATCTGTGGGAGGAGAGAGAGGCCGGGCTCGGACTTCAGACACATGGTCACTAAGCTCAGCTGAGGACAGGAAAGCACTCCCCATCCAGGAGGCGTGAGAGGGCCGGCCATAGTGAGGATGCCGGGCAGAGGGTTCTCGGCTTCAGGTGACTTCTGCCCCTCCCATTCCACTCAGACCCAGCTAAAGGCAAGACGCTGGTTTTAGGTCAGAGGTTCTCAGATTTGACCACACAATGGAATCGCCTGGGGGTGTATTTTTTTTTTTTTTAATCCTGGCACCACAATCCCGGTATTGTCTTGCAGTTTCTGGGGAATCGATAATTACTTCATATTTAAAAAGCTAAAAGACAGTCCCTAGGGACTCAGGAGCCCACCCACAAGCCCCAGGGCCCAAACATTGCTCTGCTGTCAAGGCTGCAATCATTGCTCTCTGTTCCCTCCTCACATCAGGTGCAGACGCTCAGAACCGAAGCAGAACTTCATGGCAGACGCAAACCTTCTGGATACAACCTTTAACCTTCATTTCTTCTGATTTTTCCTGTCTCTGCTTTCACCACATATTTATGGTTTAAATTTGTATGTTCTTGGTAAAGAACCAATCAGTCAAAATCCTAAGGTGAGTAAGAAATGTGAGGAAGGAGGCCGGACTCAGAGGCTCTGACGCTGCCCTGGAGAAGGGGCGAGGCCTGGGCTGGACATTTGCCCCATACATCCACTGCTTTCTCCGGAGGCCACCTCTGGGCTCTGGAGCCCAGGCGTGCGTGGCCGTGGGCAAGCCGCTTCATCTCTCCAAGTCTCAGTCTCCCCGTATGCACAAAGGGAAGAGAATTCCCATCCCTGGACTGATGGGAAAACTTAATGAGTGAAAAGCACCTGGCAGAGGAGGCTGGTGGCTCTCAACCCTATGGCACATTAGAATGCCAGGAAAGTGACGATGAGGTCAGCCTCGGCTGGGGGCAGCCTCAGCTTCACGTGCCCTGGGTGACACCAGCGCACAGCCTGAGCCGAGAACCTCCACAGCGAGTGGCAACAATCTAATTTTACTTCCTCCTCACAAATCCACTGTACGGTGCTAACACCCCCATTTCACAAAGGGGAAAATGGAGGTTCAGAAAGGGAAATGATCTGCCCAAGGGCAGTCAGGAAGTGGCAGTGCCAGGTTTGAATCCTGGAATCTAAAGCCCCTGCCTTTTCCCAAGTGGTTGCTGATCTCCTGGTGTCTGGGTGAGTGTCTGACACCAAGCGGGGCTCCTCCCTCCCCCAGAACAGGGCTGCTGGTACTTGGGGTCAGGACGCCCTCCGGGGATGGCCTGGAAGAGCATCTGGGGGCACTAACAGAGTGTGGAGAGGTCCATGTGTCTGAACTGGTCAGACTCAGTCTGCACAGCTGGTGCCACAGACCTGCCAGGGGACGGGGGCTGGTGGAGGGCACGTGGATGTTGCCTCGAGGGTAGACAGCTGAGGCTAGTGGGGGCTGAGCTTGAGTCCAAGCCAAGGGACTCTGGCAATGTGCTCAGTGTGGGAGAAGAGTTCCAGGCTGCCAGCATCTGGCCAGTAGTTCTGAACACACGAGAATCACCAGCTAACTTTTAAAGTACTTGGCTGCCAGAGCCCACTTTCCTCCTTAATTCATCTGTGGGAGAGCATGAGAATTGCTAAAAGCTCCTCAGTGACTTTGAAGTGAGACACCCCATCACAAGCCTAGGCCCCGCAGAAAGAGCCCTGTGCTCCTCTACTGGGTATTCAAGGCTCCTCATCATATGACCCTACTGGTCCTTGCTTCATCTCTCAAAATTAGCAGCTGTCCTGGTGCCCCGTGTCTATTTGCTCATTCATTTGGACATTCGTCTAACAAACATTTACTGAGCAAGTCCTGTGTGCCAGGCACCATGCCAGAATGAGGATTTAGTTGAAGTAGAAGTCAGACCTGGTCCTTCCTTTCAGTCAAACGGTCACACTAATCCATGCAGATACACATGGAGTAAACAGCTAGCACACAGTCAAATGACCTAGCCTAGCCCAGGAGTCAGGGAGGGCATCCAGGGGAACTTGATGTGTGAGTTGATGCTGAGATAGGGGGACCAGGCTGGGGCTAGGGAAAGAGAGCAGGAAGGGGCTGCCATCACAGGGAGCAGTACCCGTAGTAGCCAGTCTGGCTGGACTCAAAGGGAGAGGTCAGCAGGGCATGGAAGCCATGGATGTCAGGGGTTCTGCCCAGAACACACTGCTTTTTCTGGGTGCAAGGTCACTTAGGAGATGGGCCTGGTTTTATTCACTTTTATGTCTTCAGAGTCTGCTGAGAGCCAAGGACATACTAAGTGTTCAAGGAGCACTGGCTGAATGAATGAGATCAGGGCCTGAGGTCAATCCTTTGGTGAACCCACAGGCACTCTTCCTACTTACTAAACCCTTAAGTGACATACAGTTTTTAAGAGATTAATGAGCCCCTGTCACATCCCAGGAGGTGGGCACTGTTGCTATGGCTGCTTTACACATGACAAAATTGGGGCCACAATGTTCTAAGTGACGCCTTGGGACTGACATCCAGGCAACCCAGCTCAGGGCCTGCGCTCATCCGCTCATCTTGACTATGGGGGACAGATCATCAGCCCTTCTGAGGGTTAAGGACTTGTCCAAGGACATGACGCCGGGGGCAGAGCAGTGTTGAGCACTAGCGCAGGCTGGGACCACCGGTGCTGTGTGCTCTGCAGATGAGCTGGGGCCTGAGGACGCCTCTAAGGAAGTAGAAAGAGCTCCTCTGTGAGCTTGGGGCTTCCGGGTGAGATGATCCACTTCTCTGGATTGCAGTCACCACCCTAAATGGGGATCCCCGGCCTACCCAGTCTTCCTCGCAGAGTTCCAAGCACTGGATAGCTGGGGCTAGGAGGGGACTCTGGGAATGCAGCAGCCCCGTGAAGGGCTCATGGTGCCCACTGCCAGCTCTCGCTCCTTTTCTATTCTCCTCTGCTGACTAGTCTGGACTAGAGACCCAGCTGTTTCTGCTTGAGAATCAAGGATTAGCAGTAAACACCAAGGTGATCCTGAGACCCAGACACCAGAGTCAGAGGCCTCCCAGGCACCCAGGAGACCCCTCTGCTACTGAACCCCTCTCTCCCCCCACTCATGCCTGGCCTGCTCAGTTTTTTATTTAAGGGTCTCCAGGTGATACTGACCCCAAGCGCTGAGACCCACAGCCTGAGAGCATTACTGAGGAAAGCAGATGCAAGCCACGGGAGGCACCTGGCATGCAGCAGGCAACCAGCAAACGCTCACTGCCTTCGTGTGATTCTGAGTCTCAGAAGAGGGGACTGTCTTCCCTTCTTGGCTGCTGGGTCTCGGCCTCTCCTTGCCTTCACCTTGCTTCCTGGGCCTGGGCCCTGTCCCCAGAACTTGTCCCCCAACTCATGGAGCGTTGGTCCTCACCCTACTCCTGCCCCACTGCCAGCCTCCCTCTCCCTTTGACAGGCTCCTGGCGGGCCACTTTCTTCTGCACCTCCTTTGCTGATGCTATTGTTGAGGATGGCAGAGCAGCAGCTCCCCGCAGAGAGCGCTCTGGGTGCCCTGTGCTAGGTGCTTGCACCCTCAGCTCATTCCCCGAGTCACACCGGCTCAAGCCTTTCCGGGAGGAGCCCTCCCTCCGGCAGCTCAGTCACTCAGCCAGTCAGTCCGTCAGCGGCCAACTGCCGCACCCCGCCGCACACGTGGCCGTCAGTCATCACTGCCAGATGCGGCTCTGGTCATGCTGGCCGCTGCCGAAAGCCTTCCAAAGGCTGCCCTCTGCCCTCGGGATAACCTAGCCCCCATACAAGCCTCCCGAGGCCCTCTCCATCTGGTCCCTCTCATCTCTCCAGCTTCAGGCCCCACCATCCTCCCCTCCCACTGCATCCAGTCGCACCCTCTCCCTTTGGCTCTCGGAACACCTGGTGCTTTGCGCATGCCGCCTGTCTGCCTCTGAATGCCCTTTGCCCAGAATGGCATGGCTTTCCCCTCTTGCAGCTGTAGGCTCAAATATTACCTGTCAGACAGACCCTCTTCCTGGCTACAGTATCCCTGGTGCCCAGAACATCACCTGGAGAAAGGAGCCCTGGTCAAGATTTCTGGGAAAAGGAGCCTGCCTGTCTGAGGACCCATCTACCCCTGCAGGCCAGCAGCCCCGCCTCCTGTCTTCCACTCTCCAAAGAACCCAGACTGGACTGCTGCTGGCCCACAGTGCTTCCTGGTGTGACAATAAGAAAGATGGGAGGGGGACTCCCTGGTGGAGCAAGGGGTTAAGTCGCAGCACTATGAAGCTATCTGCAGCCACTGCAGCACGAGTTCGATCCCCAGCCAGGGAGCTGACACACATGGCGCAGCAGACCTCTCCTGCCTTGCCTGCTGCTCCCCTCAGCAGTATATTTCAGTCAATCTGTCCGTTCTGCTCCCCACTCTGCTTCTGGTGAATCCTCTTACCCCCCCCCCCGCCCCACCTCTGGCCTACACCCCAACTCTTGTATGTATAAGTAAATCTTTAAAAAAGAAAAAAAAAAAGATGGGAGAGCAGGGTTCTACCATTCTGCTCCCCTCTGTGTTTCTGGTGAATCTTCTCACCACCCTCCACCTCTGGCCTACACCCCAGCTCATGTATGCATAAATAAGTCTTTAAAAAAGAAAAAAAAAGAGGAGATAGCAGAGTTCTACCAGCCTGGCCAGCAGACACCTACCTCGGAACATGTCGTACCAGACCTTCTTGGCTTTGAGGTGCTGCAGTCCATTCAAGTGCTTCTTGCGGTTATGGAGGTTGTCCTGGAAGGAGCGATCACAGTAGTCGCAGAAGTAACGCTTCCCCATGATACCTACACCAGGTGATGCGGCTGCCTAGGAAACCACAAAACATTCAGAGGGTGGGGGAAATGTCCTCCCCCAAAACCCACAGCACACCCCCCCAACACTAGCACACAGATCAGGCCTGTGCTGTGTAAGGATGGTTCAACTTATATGCACTCCCTCCTTTACGCCTCATGACAGACTAAGCAGAAGACCATGGGCTGATGAGTATGACCTAAGATGCCTCATTCTAGAGGGATCTTTTCATAGGCCACCCAGGCCAGTTATTGTGAACCTTAGTGGTTGAGGCCCAGGCATCAGTATTTTTTAAAAGTTCCCCTGTAAACAGGCAAGTGTAGCCAAGCTGGAGAACCAAGGCCTTACATCCCCTGGTAAGCCCCCTCCCAAACCCCTCCCTAACACGCACCTCTGAGCTCCTCTCTGTTCTCTCAGTGCTGGCCACACATGCCTCCTCTGCTCCTCACACATGCCCAACACACGCCCACCTCCTGGTGCTGGCACCTGCTCTTCACTCTGCCTGAGCGCCCCTCCTCACATGGCTGCCACACTCTGCTATGGACTCCTGAGACCTTTGCTCAAACAGTGCCTTCTCGGTAATCTAGTGTGACCACTTTGTTTAGACTGCAGAAACCTCCCCTTAGCTTTCACCTCCCCTCAGCTTTCTCCATTCCCTGCTTCATTTTGATGACACTTCAAAGCAATAAGTAAACTATTTGTCATGTTTACAGTCTTCCCCCCACCCCCCATAGAAAAATAAATCAATGTGGGCTGAGATGTTTTTGTTTTGTTTCCAAAGCCCCAGCACCCAAAGTGGTACATGGTACAGAGAATACAACCAATTACTTGTTGACTAAAGGAAATAATTTCCCTCTTCCTTATGGGACAACTGAGGTTCAGAGAGAGGAAATGACTTGGGCACACAGCTGGCAAACAGAAGGCAAACCCAGGTGTCCTAACACCCTGCCTCCTGCAGAGTCCCCTCTTCCCAGTCAGTTCAAGGCTTAGAGAAGCCAGAGGCCTCAGGCAGAATTGCAAACAATTAAACTCCTAGGTGACATGTGTCCCCATGCCCCAGTCACTGAGAGAAATAAGTTTCAGGGCCTTAAGACCCCTCAACGATGGTGGCCGCAGCAGCCACTCCTGACCCAGGAGATCTGCAGCCCAAGATGGGTGCTGATTCTATGACTCATGTCAGCAAGTGGGTCCCCTGGTTCAATGCCATAAGACCAGGGGAGAGCTGGGGCCATCATCAGGGACCTGCATTAAGCTAAACCAGCCCCTCACTCTTCAGGTCCTGTAGTCTGACCCTCATTTCACAGAGCAACTTCCAGAGGAAGAAGGAAAGTGACTTCCCTAAGGTCACTAAGTAGCAGCCCAGACTATCAGCAAAAGCCCCAGACTCCCAAGATCTGGCAAATAAAGATAGAGCAGGGACCTGACACACAGGCAGACAGATGGGGGAATGCATCTTGGGAAGAAGACATCGAGGAGAGACACAGAGACAAACAAGCTCCTGGACAGTCTAGGGAAGCCACGCAAGCTGATGGAGAAAGCTGCTCCTGCAGCAGACAGGGACAGCAGCCATTAAGTCAAGGGCTGTAATGGGATCAGGAACAGACAGTCATCAAAATGAAAACGAATAAAACCTCTCTTCTCCCATTACTGCTGAGAAACTGCATCCCAGACACACGGACTTGACAAATTAAATTTGGCAGCTCTAATACACCCCGTCTTGCCAATAAACTTATAGGAATTGGATTGAAATTGTAAGAGATGAACGCTTAACGGCCAAGTGCTTAACCAAGCCATCACGAAACCTGAAGCTCTGAGGAGCTGCTGGCTCTGGAGAGTAATGAGAAGGGGAGGGGCAGAAGGAAAGGTGTCCCTCTGGGAGACTGAGATGGAACAGAGTCTCTGCAGCAGATTTAGCAGGATAAAATCACACAGGGCACCGAGAAAGCAGCTCTCTGTGACCTTGGGCAAGCATCTACTTGCACTGTGGGCACATGAGGCGGTGGGTCTGACCAGTTGCTTGATTGCCTGGGAAGTGGTACACAGATGTTTGCTGATCCGAATGGGTTATTATTTTTTTTAAAGATTTATTTATGCATACAAGAATTGGGGTGTAGGCCAGAGGTGTGGGGTGGTGAGAGGATTCACCCGAGACAGAGTGGGGAGCAGAACAGGCAGATTCACTGAAATACACTGCTGAGGAGAGCAGCGGGTGAGGCAGGTGAGGTTTGCTGTACCATGTGGGAAGCTCCCTGGCCAGGGATCAAACTCGTGCCGCAGTGGCTGCAAATAGCTTCATAGAGCTGAGACTTAACTGTTGCACCATCAGGGAGGTCCCTGAATGGGTTATTAATAAAAGAGTGACAGCTATCCAATGACCAAGTCCAGCATTGTGCATATACTCAATAAATGCTATGCAGCATTTCATTTATTGAGCACCTACTAGGTGCCAGCACTAGGCCAGATGCTTTATACTCATTATTTCATTTAATACTCAGGATAACCTGTAAGGTAGACATTATCACATCTTTTCAGATGAGGGTGTGGAGGCTCCCAAAATGAAATGATTTCACCAAGGTCACGTTGGAGAAAGCAGCCCAGCTGGGTTTAGAATCCAGACAGGATCGTGCTAGAAAGCATACTCCTGATCACTTACAAAAGTCTCCTCCCAACAAATGATACTGATGACAGTTTTCCCAGAACCACAAGAAGCATGTACTACAATCCTATTTGGAATGAAGAAACTGAACTCAAAGAGATGTTGAGAGGTGCCCCAGGCACAGATCCAGTAAGGGCAGAGCATCTGCAAGAAAGCCGCCCACAACACCCCGGGAAATCAAAACCTGCCCAGCAATGGTCCGATCCAAAAGATGAGCCCTCTGGGGCTTGGGCTTTGTGTGTGTTGGCGGGGTGGGGGGAGAGAGAGACAGAGAGACAAAGAGAAAGAGAACCACACACACAGTCCATGGAAGGCAAAAAGCCTCACTGGAGGGCGGTGGTGGCTCTGCTGCCCACACCCCTCATTTGGCTCAGGGGAGTGCTCAGTTGTTCAGGATGGGTCAATGGGACCCTGAGTTCTAGCCCACCTCTGCCACGTGAGACTGTCACTTGTACTCTCTGGGCCTCAGTTTCCACATGTGTGAAGCAGCAGACAGGCAGCTGGACCAGGAGGTCTCTAAGGGCCTCTCCAGAAAGTCCAGGTGCCACTGTTTCCTAACCATATGATCGTTGGCAATTAACTTGCGGTCTTCGTTTCCTGCTATGAAAATCAGGATAACAAGAGTACCACACACAGACTTCACTTAGAGTCCAGAAAGCCCACAAGAAATGTAGCTGTTGTCACCATCATTATTATTGGCCTCCAAAAGGTCCATATGTCAGAAAACTAAGGCTCAGAACAAGGAGTAGAGTGTGGGTGCTCAAGTCAGTGAGTGTGTACTGCAGATGAGGGAAGTGAGCTGCCCAAAGCACACAGCACAGGCAGAGGTGGAAGTGGACCCTCAGGCCCACAGTGAGCCCAGACCCCTCCCCTGCGCGGCTGCTCTGCACAGAGCCCCCACTGCCCAGGGTGGCGTTAGGCGGCACACTAGCTCCGGGCCTGCATGTCCCACCTACCTCACAGGGCTGTCCCCACATTGTTGGGCAGGAGCTGGCCTTCCACAAGGTGACCTCCCCAGGCATCACCCCCGTGTGCACCTCTAGGGCTCCTGACCCAAGGGGCTCCACTCCAGTATCTTGGCACTGATGAGGCAGAAGCGCAGCTGCAGAATCCTCTAGACGGGTACAGCACGCCTCCAGACACAAACTTGGCAAGCAGTGCGCACTTCACTCCAACTCACCCCTCAGCCAGGTGTCCTCGCACCAGACACAACTTGTACCACTGCACTTGGCAGCCCTGAGTGGGAGGTCAGCAGGTGGGGGGGGCAGGCGGCTGGACGTCTCTGCCAGCGCTCAAACACCGGCGTGGCGTGCTGACTAAGCAGCCCTCTCCGAGGTGGTTCATCCCTGTCCTCAGAGGCCGGCATGCTCAGCAGCATGTGAGCGAGGTCCTGTCCGGAGCACAGAACAATCCAGCCCTTCTCCTTACAGAGAACACAGGTGGTGCTACCCTCCCCTCTCCCAGAGACCAGGGCCACGGTTGCAATAGCTTCTGCTGGCGCTCTGGTGCTTTGCCAGGTGACAGTGTGGCTCCTCATGACCAAGGGCAACGGACAATCCTCCGGGTCACACAGGTCTGGGCTGGAGTCTCAACTCCACCACTTATCAGCTGGGTGACCTCTGGAGAGTTACTTCATCTGAGTCTAGCTGCAAAACAGGGACCCCTGCAGTGGACTCACCACAGTAGTAGTTAAATAGTTAAGCAATTAGGATGCTTAGCGTATAGTTAGTGCTCAAAGAAGGGAGGCTGTTACTGCCATCACCACTCTTCCCCAGAAAGCCCCCCTCAGCCCTTGGGCACACCCTGATCACCTGATTTTAAACTGCAGCCAAAGTGGCAGCTGCAGACACTTCGGCTGCTGACGACTTGCTGTTTCCACAGCTTGGCGCACCTTCTCACACAGATTTACTGTCACAAGAGCCTGCGTCCCCCAGAATGAAGGCTCCACAAAGGCAAAGGTCTGCCTGTTTGTCCAGCTGCTGCACCCCAGTACCCGAACAGGGCTTCATGCACATAACAGCTTGTGGAATGAGCAAGGGAGCAGCCTACGGAATCCAAAGCCACTCGCCCATATTTCGCCAGCAGGCCCTCCCAAGCGTGGATCTGGGTGGTTGAGGGTGGAGCGAGAAGAGACAAGTAAGGCCACAAAGACAGGTCTCCTGACACCCCACCATCTCAGGGCCCGGCCTCCAGCAGAGTCCCATCCTACTGACTTAAACCACACCTGACTCTCCCTGGCACCTGTC
>PVIJ01017642.1:0-28768 GCA_004024925.1 Scalopus aquaticus | reverse complement strand
CCATAAGACTTTCCATAGTGACTGGACCAGTTTGCATTCCCACCAGCAGTGTAGGAAAGTTCCTTAGAAATAGTCATAAGGAAACCAAATAGGAGACAGACACTCAGCGGTTGGGGGGGGGGGATAAGGGCATAAAATGTAGTAGAAAAGAACACAAGGGACCACGGAGATGGATCACAGGTGAATTGGTGGTGGGTTACCCAAGGGGAATACAAAATGTAAAAGACATAAATAAAAATAATAAAAAAAAGAAATAGTCATTCTAATTGGCAGTTGTTTACAAGCTAACAGGTATCCGGCTGGTGGGCTGTAGGGAATGAAGATATGTTTAGTGATGGAAATAATGCAGCACATGGGTGGGAGATCCTGCTGTAGGAGAGGGTAGACAGAACTGAAGAGGAGATGGAATCTAGATACAATAGAGTGGCTGGTCTTGGTCAGGACTATGGACAACCAATCTTTTACTTTCTGATTGATGCAGGATGACCATGGAAGTGTCAAACCTCACCCAGTTCCCTGAGTTCATCCTCTTGGGCCTCTCAGAGGACCCCAAGCAACAACAGCTGCTGTTCATACTCTTCCTGAGCATGTACCTGGTCACGGGGCTGGGGAACCTGCTCATCATCCTGGCCATTGCCTCTGACTCCCGACTCCACACCCCCATGTACTTCTTCCTGGCCAACCTGGCCTTCGTGGACGTTTGCTTCACCTCCACCACCATCCCCAAGATGCTGGCCAATCATGTCTCAGGACACAAAGGGATCCCTTACGCTGGTTGTTTGACCCAGACATTCTTCTTCATTTTGTTTGCTGACATTGACAGCTTGCTGCTGGCTGCCATGGCCTATGACCGCTATGTAGCCATCTGTCACCCCCTGCACTATGCCACGTCTGTGACACCACAGCTGTGTATTCTCCTGGTGGCAGCATCCTGGACTGCAGCGGTCATGAATGCTTTGACCCACACTGTGTTACTGACCCGCCTCTCCTTCTGCACCCACAACGAGGTCCCCCATTTCTTCTGTGACCTCAGCCCTCTGCTGAAGCTGGCCTGCTCTGATACCTTTCTTAACAATGCAATGGTGTACAGCATAGGTAGTTTATTTGTTTTCACCCCCTTCATGGGCATCTTGATTTCGTACACACGCATCTTTTCTGCTGTGCTTAAGATCCCATCTGCGAAGGGAAAGCAGAAGGCTTTTTCCACCTGTGGCTCTCATCTCTCTGTGGTGACCATGTTCTATGGGACACTCATTGGGGTTTATTTTAGCCCCACATCCTCTCACACAGCTCAGAAAGACACAGTTGCTGCAGTGATGTATACCGTGGTCACTCCCATGATGAACCCCTTCATCTACAGCCTACGTAACAGTGACATGAAGGGCGCCTTGGGGGCCCTCTTCAGTAAGAAGCCAGCTTTTGCTCAGTGACCACAGCACTGGGACATGTGAGTCTCCAAATAAAGAGCCCATCTTTCTTGAATTTCCCCACATAGTCCTAATCATAAATATTTCTTCTTATCATTCTCAGTTCATTTGTTTATGACTTTATTCTTCCAATAGCTATTTAGTGAGTATCTATCCCATTTTAGGCACTCTATTAAGGGATAAGGGCCTAGCAGGGCACAACAGATTCCCTGATCGTTGTCATGTAAGTGAAGCCTGAAGGAGATATAATGGTAAAAGGAAGAGTCTGAAACCAGAGTCTAGGACTTAAAACTCACTTTGGGTTAAGTATTAGGTTAAATTTCTGTAACAAAGAGATCCAAAATGCAAAATCCAAAGTCATCAAATTTTGCAGAATGAGATGTTTCTTTAGCAATACAATGCCTTTCAAAATTAGTAGGCATTTTGTCTAGTTGTTTCTTGTTCATTCAACTGTTAACTACATCCAATGTTCTTTTTTACCCAGACTTCTTGTATCTATTTAATTTGCATTATTTGTTTCCTAGAATTACCTATATCTTTGTCACTTTTAGTTATTGGTAATCTCTGCAAAAACCTTGGGGAAGACGAGAGAGTCCAATTACTTAGAGGCAATTTGGTTCTGTTAAATAGTCCATCGAAACTTGTGGTCCATGACAAAAGTTTGCTATTTGGTGGTCCTGTATAAAATGTTCATTGAGACACTTGGTCCATGCAAAAAATCCTTGAAAACTGTTTTTTATAAAAAACACTGATGAGCATATTTCATGATTCATGATTCATTAAATAGTCATAATAGAAGCAATTGACTTCATTAAGTTATATTTGCATTATTAGTAGTATTTTTTAAAATATTTATTTATGTATGCATACAAGCTGGGGTGCAGGCCAGAAGTATGAGGGGTGGTGAGAGGATTCACCACAGAGAGAATGGGGAGCAGAACAGGCAGATAGACTGAAATACACTGCTGAGGGGAGCAGCAGACAAGGCAGGAGAGGTCTGCTGTGCCATGTGGGAAGCTCCCTGGCTGGGTATTGAGCTCATGCTGCAGTGGCTCTGGATAGCTTCATAGTGCTGCAACTTAAACCCATTGTGCCACCAGGGAGGCCCTATTTGCATTATTTTTGTTGTAGTTCAGGACTGAGTTTTGGATTTCACATTTACTCTTGCTCTTCATCATTACATTTGGCAGGGCTAATCTTAAGTCTATGATTCTTTCAAGAACACATCAATCATTGGTTATTGGTGCTATAGTCACTATATCTATTAACAATTTTGGTTATATGAGTTCAATTTTGTTTTTCTCTTTTGAAGTTGATGACTATATTCAAGTGTGACCACCAAGAAGCTGGGTAAAAACTTGATCATTGCTTTGCTTTCATTTTTCAACACTTCAATAAATCTCCAAAACAAAGAAAATTCACTTTCAAAATTTCATTTGCTAGCTTTCTGTGGCATTGTTTACCTGTGATCGATGTTCAGTATCTGGTGGCAATTTTGAAACTTCTGTTCTTCTTCCTTCCTCCACATATTCTACGGACATAAATACTTTAAAGATGATCTATGGGTCATCGAATTTTCACCTTCACTCTCCAAAATGTACTCAAAACTGTCATTTATATCTTCCAAAGGCACAGATAGAAGCCCAAACAACATGAATGCAACCTTACAGGTTTTCTTTGTCATATATTCATGTGTAAGATGCCAAGAAGATATTTTTCATATGATAATTATAAAAAGTGATATAAGCATCTTTTTACTTGCGAATTAGGTTTTAGCAGTTGAATCACTTTCATATTTGCAATCTTGAAGTCCATCATATACAAAATATTGAGATGTCTTTCCCATGTAAATAAAAGTACTTTATCATATAGTGTGTGTATTCTCATTTTTTCCTTGTTAGCGCATAAATCAACAGCATTGTATAACCCAATGCCATGCATAGTGAAAGCTCAGTGAGCTCTGTTGATGCTGTCTGCATGTCTGTCTAGTCACCTGGCTTTCAAATATAAAAATTTGTCGTAAGTTGTGTAAATAAGATTTCTTTCATCATCTTGAGTGCTGGAATTGGGCATGAGACATGATTCTCCTCTTCTATTCACTTTATACTCCTCTAGAATTTCAATTCCATGCAATGAAGTTGGGTTTGGAGGTTGATGTTAAATTTACTTGTCTCTTTAATGAATTTCTTTCTGGTGGCACCAACAACATCTCTTCACAGTGAACATCTCAGAGTTCTTTCAAGTATCTGATGTGTTGTTAGTTCTTTTTCTGCATATTATTTTAACCTATTCAAGGTTTTCCTTACTTTCCCTTTGACACCAGTGTTGTACTGTTGTTTTTAAATCCCATTTTGAATAATTGTAATGTTATCCAAATCCTGACCAGCTTTACATTGGACATTACAAATTATCCTCTCTTGAAGGACAGTACCTTTTACTACTGTGTCTTTTAAAAGAGTGGAAATAGTAACCAAAGCCATTATAATTTTACACTGGCGTTTCTTTTTATGAATGTAAAATTTCTGCTCTATTTTACTGAGAATTTTCAAATAGAAAGTTCATATTGCCAGGCAACGTAGGAAAAAATTTCTTTTTTTTGGGTAGGGGAACGGTATAATAATAGTTGCTGGTTTACTGGTATGGAAAACTTTATATTAATGTCTTTAGCATTTGACACTTGTATGAGTTGTAGCTACTAGTAGGTAGCTACTAGTAGATAGATACTAGTAGATGAGCATGTGGTGGTCCACTTTCATAGCTGGTTAGGGTGGAAGTCAACCTGCTGTATCTACTTCTAGTAGTTTAAGACCCTTTTAAAGTTTTATCACCAAAGTAGCTATATGGGGTGCAAATTCAAAGAAAATATTGCCTTGAACAGATAGTTGCTCATTGGTTAGTTAGATGTTTGGCATCCCCTTCATGGCAGCTACTATACTAATTTGTGGCTGTAAAGTAACTCCTGTTCTTACCTCTCCTGAGCAATGAACAATCAAGATACTCTGTAAAGTGCTTATGTCAATGTTCCTATTCTGTTTCACATAATGACTTGATCAACCTCTCTTATTAAAACTCCACTCTTATTGATCAACTGAGTAACATCCAACTAAATGCACTTTGGACATACCATGTGTCATGAAATCCCATCCATTACTTGTCATCTGTGTACTTTTTTTAACTGCAAGATACTTCCTCATTATACATAGCTAATATAAACCCCAATTTTCTATAGTATTTGAATCCATTCCATCTACATATCCCCATTTGTCATTACCAGTTAGGCTAGCAAGACAAGAAGGGCTGTTACTGCCAATACAGTCACAATACACCCCACCTGCTGAG
The DNA here is from genome assembly GCA_004024925.1 of Scalopus aquaticus. Taxonomy (NCBI): domain Eukaryota; kingdom Metazoa; phylum Chordata; class Mammalia; order Eulipotyphla; family Talpidae; genus Scalopus; species Scalopus aquaticus. The sequence goes on along the minus strand of PVIJ01017642.1, from coordinate 24,002 downwards.
TGTCTCTCTCCTATTTGGTTTCATTATAGTCCTGTTATAAGTGAAACCATTCAGTATTTTTCTCTTTCTTTCTGGCTTATTTCACTGAGTATGATCACCTCTAATTCCATCCATGTTGCTGCAAATTGCATGTGTTTATCTTCTTTGAATGCTGAATAGTATTCAGTTGTGTATTTGTACCACATCTTCTTGATCCAATCATCTATTTTTGGGCATCTGGGTTGCTTCCATACCTTTGATATTGTGAACAGTGCCACAATGAACATAAAGGTGCATGTATCCTTTCGGATTAGTGTTTTTTTGTTTTTTTTCTTTGTATTTCAATTGATTGATTGATTTTTTATTATTATTTATGTCTTTTACATTTTGTATTCCCCTTGGGTAGCCCACCACCAATTCACCCGTGATCCATCTCCATGGTCCCTTCTATTCTTTTCTATTCCATTTTGTGCCCTTATCCTCCCCTCCCCCCGACCCCCCGCGGACTCACCCCCCCCCACCCGCTGAGTGTCTGTCTCCTATTTGGTTTCCCTATAGTCCTGTTATAAGTGAAACCATTCGATATTGTTCTTTTTCTTTCTGGCTTATTTCACTGAGTATGATTCCCTCTAATTCCATCCATGTCGCTGCAAATTGCATGTGTTTATGCTGTTGAATGCTGAATAGTATTCCATTGTGTATATGTGAATTGGTCCAACCACTATGGAAAGCTGTATGGCGATTCCTCAAAATACTAAACATGGAGCTACCATACGACCCAGCAATACCACTTTTGGGAATCTACCCAAGGACACAAAAACACTAATCCAAAGGATACATGCACCTGTATGTTCATTGCAGCCCTGTTCACAATAGCAAAGGTATGGAAACAACCCAGATGTCCAAAAATAGATGACTGGATCAGGAAGATGTGGTACACATACACAATGGAATACTATTCAGCATTCAAAGAAGATAAACAATGCAATTTGCAGTGACATGGATGGAATTAGAGGGGATCATACTCAGCAAAACAAGCCAGAAAGAAAGAGAAAAATACTGAATGGTTTCACTTATAACAGGACTATGGGGAAATCAAATAAGAGAGACACTTGGGTGGTTGGGGGGAGGGGGAGGATAAGGGCACAAAATGGAGTAGAAAAGAACACAAGGGACCATGGAGATGGATCACGGGTGAATTGGTGGTGGGTTACCCAAGGGGAATACAAAATGTAAAAGATATAAATAACAATAAAAATATATACTAGAAAAAAATAAAAAATAAAAATAAAAATACATGGCATCTAGAAAAAAAAGACATAAAAAGAACTAATAAAGAGAAGGAAAAAGAAGCACAAGGGAAAAGGAATGAGGAAAGACTTCGAGAACTCTCTGACACTATAAGAAAAGGAAATATAAGAGTTACAGGAATCCCTGAAGGTGAGGAGAAGGACCAAGGAACCGAGGAAATGTTCAAGCAGATAATCGAGAACTTCCCAAACACAAGGAAAGACGTGAAAATAGACATACAAGAAGCTAGAAAAACACCATATTATCATAATGAAAGGAAACCCACAGCAAGACATACAATAGTTAAGCTCTCGAGAGTGCAAGACAAAGAAAAAAATAATGAAGCTAACAAGAGGGAAGAAACAGCTAACCTACAAAGGAAAACCACTCAGGCTGACATCAGAATTCTCTGAAGAAACACTACGGGCAAAAAGAGACTGGAGAGACATAATCAAAAAACTCCAAATCAACAAATGCCAGCCAAGAATACTTTATCCCGCAAAGCTCTCCTTCCTCTTCGAAGAAAAAATAAGGACCTTCTCAGACAAACTGAATCTCCAGAAATTTATTACTACAAACCCGCCACTCCAAAAAATACTCCAAGAAGTCCTAAAGCCCAAACCAGCAGAGGAATGACTCAGAGATCAGAATAAAGCAAAGAATACAATCACAGAAAAGATAAATAAAATGGCAAAGACAGACTCCAATATGTCAATAACAACCCTAAATGTAAATGGTCTAAACTCATCAATAAAAAGGCACAGAGTACTAGGCTGGATTAAAAAACAGAATCCAACTTTCTGCTGCCTCCAGGAAACACATTTAACTACAAGAGATAAGCATAGACTGAAAATAAAAGGTTGGAAAACAATCCTACAAGCAAATGGACCAAAAAAGAAGGCAGGAACAGCAATACTTCTATCAGATGAAATAGACTTCAAACTAAAAAATGTAAAAAGAGACATAGATGGACACTACATACTGATTAAGGGGACAATGCAACATGCAGCTATAATACTCCTAAACATATACACACCAAATGAAGGGGCACCAGAATATATAAGACAATTATTATCAGCACTGAAAACAGACATTAAAGAGAATACATACATAGTAGGAGACTTCAACACTGCACTGTCACCAATGGACAGATCAACGAAACAAAAAATAAGCAAGGACATTAGAATCCTAAACAAAGACCTAGACCTCATGGACTTAATAGACATCTCCAGGACGCTGCACCCAAAAAAATCCGAGTACACATTTTTCTCAAGTGCACACGCATCATTCTCCAGAATCAATCACATATTGGGCCATAAGACAAACATCAACAGATTCATCACGATCAAAATCATCCCAGCTATCTTCTCTGATCATAAAGGCATTAAACTAGAAATAAATCATGAAAAGAAAACAAGGAACCTACCCTCTGCATGGAGATTGAAAACCACACTACTGGAAACCACTGGGTTAATGAGGAGATCAAAGAAGAAATTAAAAGTTAGTTTGAATTGAATGACAATGAGGACACCACTTTCCAGAATGTATGGGTCACAGCAAAAGCAGTAATAAGAGGAAAGTATATAACAATACAGGCCCAATTAAGAAACAAGAAACTACTCAAAGAAACAACTTAATCTCTCATCTCAAACAATTAGAAAAAGAACAACAAAAACCCCAAAAACAATAGAAGTAAGGAAATAATAAAAATCAAAGCAGAAATTAATGAGATAGTAACAAAAAAATACAAAAGATCAATGAAACCAAAAGCTGATTCTTCGGAAAAATAAACAAAATTGACAAACCTTTAGCCAGACTCATAAAGGAAAAACAGGAGAAAACACAAATAAATAGGATCACAAACGAAAAAAGGAGAAATTACAACAGATTTAGGAGAAATCAAAAGAATAGTCAGAGATTACTATGAAAATCTATATGGAAACAAATTCAACAACTTGGAAGTGATGGACAAATTCCTACCATGATATAATCATCCAAAACTAGATGAAGAAGCATGGATCACCTAAACAGGCCAATCGCAAGCAGTGAAATAAAAACAGTAATTAAAACACTCCCCAAAAACAAAAGCCCAGGACCAGACGGATTCACAAACAAATTCTACCAAACTTTCAGAAATGAACTAGTGCCTATCTTACACAAACTCTTTCAAAAAATTGAAAAGGAAGGAATATTACCAAAGACATTCTATGAAGTGAACATCACATTGATACCAAAACCAAACAAGGAAAACACAAAAAAAGAAAACTATGGCCAATATCTCTAATGAACACTGATGCAAAAATCCTCAATAAAATTTTAGCTAATAGAATTCAACAATGCATCAATAAGATAATTAACCACAACCAAGTGGGAAAATCAATTAATGTAATACAACACATCAACAAAAAGAAACGTAAAAACCATATGATCATATCTACAGATGCTGAGAAAGCATTCGACAAAGTCCAACACCCATTTATGATGAAAATGCTGGAAAATCTAGGGATAGAAGGAACATACCTCAACATGATAAAGACCATATATGACAAACCCACAGCCAATATCATTCTCAGTGGTGAAAAGCTGAAAGCCTTCCCCCTGAAATCTGGAACAAGACAAGGATATCCATTGTCACCACTGCTTTTCAATATAATACTGTAAGTCCTAGCCAGAGCAGTAAGACAAGAGAAAGGCATACAAGGAATCCAAATAGGGTAAAAATAAGCAAAGTTATTGCTATTTGCAGATGGCATGATAATATACATAGAAAACCCTAAAAAAATCCACAGAAAAACTAATCAAAATAATCAATCAATTTAGTAAAGTAGCAGGATACAAAATCAACACACAAAAATCAGTAGCCTTCTTATATGCAAACAATCAATCCGAAGAAGAGGAAATCAGGAAAACCACCCCTTTTACAATTGAAACAAACAAACAAAAATACCTGGGAATAAACCTAATGAAATGAAGGCTCTATACCAAGAAAACTATAAAACATTATTCAAAGAAATAGAAGAAGACACAAAGAAATGGAAAGACATCCCCTGCTCATGGATAGGAAGAATTAACATTATCAAAATGGCCATACTACCTAAAGCAATTTACAGATTCAATGCTATTCCAATAAAAACCTCAATGACATTCTTCAAAGAGATTGAATGAATATTGATGAAGTTCATATGGAAGCCCCAAAACCTCGAATAGCCAAAGCTTTCCTGACCAAAAAGGAGAATGGAGGTATTACCCTCCCAGACTTCAAACTGTACTACAAAGCCATAATAATTAAGACTGCATGGTACTGGAACAAAAATAGACACACAGATCAATGGAATCGAATAGAGAACCCAGAAATCAACCCACGTATATATGGACAAATTAATCCTTGATAAGGGTGCAGAGAATATGCAATGGAACAAGGACAGCTTGTTTAACAAATGATGCTGGGAAAACGGGACGACTACATGCAGAAAAATGAAGCTAGACTACTGCCTCACTCCATGCACAAAAACCAATTCAAAATGGATTAGAGATTTGAACATAAGACCTGAAACCATAAAATTTATAGAAGAAAGCATAGGCAAAACAATACATTACATACATCTTAGTAACATTTTTAAGGACACATCCCCCAAAGCAAAGATAGTGAAGGAAAAGATAAACAGCTGGGATTACATCAAACTAAAAGCTTCTGTACAGCAAAAGAGACATTAACCCAAACAAAGAAATAGCCTGCAGACTGGGAGAAAATTTTTGCATTCTATACAATAGACAAGGGACTGATCACAAATATCTACAAAGAACTCACACAACTCAACAAAAACAAAGCAAAAAATCCAGTCAAAAAAATGGACAGAAGAACTTAAAGGACACTTCTCCAAAGAAGAAGATCAAATGGCCAATAGTCATATGAAAAAATGTTCAATATCCCTCATAATCAGGGAAATGCAAATAAAAACCACAATGAGATACCACCTTACATCAGCACGAATGGCACATATTAAAAAAACAGGGAGCAACAAATGTTGGTGAGGGTGTGGAGGAAAAGGAACCCTCCTACAATGCTGGTGGGAATGCAAACTGGCCCAATCACTATAGAAAGCTGTCTGGTGGTTCCTCAAACTGCTAAAAATGGAGCTTCCATACAACCCAGTAATACCACTTCTGGGAATCTACCCAAAGGACACAAAAACATTAATCCAAAAAGATACATGCACCCATATGCTTACTGCAGCATTATACACAATAGCTAAGATATGGAAACAACCCAGATGCCCAAAAATAGACAATTGGATTAAGAAGATGTGGTACATATACACAATGGAATACTACACAGCATTCAAAAAGGATAAACACATGCAATTCACAGCAACATGGATGGAGCTAGAAGGGCTCATGCTTAGCAAAATAAGCCAGAAAGAGAAAAATATTGAATGGTTTCACTTATAACAGGAATATGGTTCATGGTGAATCGGTGGTGGGTAATCTATGGGGAATACACAATAATGTAAAAGATATGAATAAAAATTTAAAAGGGAAATAAAAAGAAAGAAATCAGAAAGAGAGAAAACAACATATGATTTCACTCTATGTGGAACACAAGGAAAGAAAACAAAGGGAAGAGAAATAACAAAGCAAAAGTAAACATTAACATTGAGAAAAGAAAATGGTTATTTCTAGAGGGGAAGGAGGAGCAGTTGAGTAAAACAAGTAGAGGGGTCAATTGTAAGGTGATGGAAACTGGGCTTTTAGAGGTGATTATTATGTAGTATGTGGAGATCACACAGTATTCAACGGTACATCTGAAACGGCTATAACCTGTAAAGCCTCAGAGGAAACCTCAGAAGAAAACACAATTAAACATGAATGGTTGATTTAATGCTATATGGGTCTCACCAAAATTAAAAGTTAATATAAAAATTAGCAGGATATGGCTCTGAGCAGTGAGGAGCCACGATTGTCCCCAGAGATGGGAAGACCTAGCATATCTGGGAGGTCCCCTAAAGACCCAGGCCCCCAGACACAGAGTTAAGGAGCAGAGGGAAAGCCCAGAACTAATTTCCACAGCCTCCGCTCCAGAGAGGCAGGCTGGGCAGGAACAACCTGTGCAGCAGACAATTAGCAGAAGCCCTAATAAGACACGAGGGACTGAGCCTGAGGAGTGAGGATGAAGGATAAATAGGGCTCTTCTGGGGGCTCAGGATCCTCCTGTGAAGTCCAAGACCTGACTCCACACCCCTCTCAATCCAGGATGCTCTCCCCTGAAGAGCTTGCTCACCTCCCCCAAGACATCGCCCACACCCAGAGGGGTTACTTCCACAGGTCAGTGGGAGGGAGGGAGGCCAGATACAAGGAAAGAAAGCCACAAATAGGGTAGTGCAGACCTGACCTGCTGTGTGGCTTTGGGGACTTTGCCTCTCTAAACTCAGTTCACTAGTGTGTAAAATAAAACAAAATTAAATGGAAGAACACAGAGTCTGCAAGTTTGCTAACAGTTGCAGCTCTGGGTCTTACATCACAGAGTATTAAGGGCTTTGCAACAAAACACACAATGAGATACTTGGTAGTTGATTGTTCTCTTCAAGCCCTTTTGTCCTGAAATGGAGCAGGACTGCCAATCCTAGAAGATGAAATAAGATGAAACATGTCAACTCCTTGCCAAGTCATCAGGTACACAAAACAGGTAAGAAGTGGTAGCCAGTAGAGGCAGGACGACGGGAAGTCTGCAGGATTTGAACAAAGGCGAGCCAGGCCATTTCACTGCCTTGGTGACCAATGCAGTGGAGGTTGGACTAGCAGAGCAAGCCTGGACCCCAAGAAACCAGAGTAGGGACAGGTTTGAGGACAAGAATGTCAAGATGAGAATCTGGTGGTGCCCTGAGAAACAGAAGAGGCATCAGCATAAGGGAGGGATCAGGAAAACCCATGAAGACACAGTGAGTGTGGCAGGAGACCTGGCTGCTGCCCACATCTCTGGCAGGGTGAGGGGGCTGTAGGTGGGACCTGCCTCAGCTGGGTGCTTTGAAAGAAGAGGATGGGGGCAGGTGCTGAGCTGAGTTTGACACAGGGTCTGTGGGAAGTGAGCAAGTTCAGCACAGGTGGGACACACAGAGGTGTCTGATGCTTCAGGGTAGGAACACCCAGGGACACCGCGACCTTGACCAGAGATGGGGGTGCACGCGAACATTTACTGAGCAGCGACCAGCTCTCTCTCCTGTGATTTCCTTAAGGCAGGGTATGTGAAGTGTGAGTTTGTGATAAATCAGCATTCAAAATAGCCTGGATCATAATTCAAACTGGAATACAGTATCAATTCATCACCCAATCAAAGCAGTTAAATATCCAAGTGCATCTCTCCGTTCCTACACTCCCATTTAGTGCGCTCTCTCTCTCTCTCTCTCTCTCTCTTTCTCTCTCATTCCCTCCACCCCACCTGTCTCTCATCAACATCCATTTATGCACATTTTCAACTTCATGCTATAGTATGTATGGAGCAATACATATAGTTTTGTTCCTTGTGTTTACACCTTATGTAAATTGATTTATTCTGTGTGTATATTTCTATGATTGCTTTCTTCATTTCATTTTTTAAGGAGTATTTTCTTGGTTTTCATAGTGACAATATGTTAGTGCTATGAGGAGAAGATAATACTATGTATGGCAGGAGACCTGGCTGCTGCCCACATCTCTGGCAGGGTGAGGGGGCTGTAGGGGGGACCTGCCTCAGCTGGGTGCTTTGAAAGAAGAGGATGGGGGCAGGTGCTGAGCTGAGTTTGACACAGGGTCTGTGGGAAGTGTGTATTGTGTGTTGTATTTCTACCCTCCCGTGCCTTCTGTTGCACTGTCCCTTCCCCTCCACCTCCCTCTTAGCCTCAGAGCCCTCACAGTGATTACTTAGTCCACTCATTTTTGTATTCTACTTTAGTGAATTGCCTGCTATGTAAATACTCAGCACATGTTTTTATCATTCCCACTTGCTTTACTGCTCACATCCCTGAATTCTCTCCATTTCGTGGGAAATGCCTGAATGTCATCTTCCTTATGGCTGAAGAGTGTCCCATGCTGTGGATAGACCATGTCTTACTGGTCCAGTCACCGGATGGTGGCATTTCAGTGCTTCCTGTCCTTGCTATTGTAAATAACGCCACCTGAGTGTATGGAACACGTATTTTGAGCTGATTGTTTCATATTGTCTGGATGCCCGAGGGTGGGATCGCTGGGTCATTGGTATTTCCATTTTTAGCTTTTTAAGTTAAATCCAGATTACTTTCCATAATGGCGGGCCCAGTTTCCTCTGTTCACGCTTCTGCGATCCATCTAGGTTGGTTCAGGCAGTTGCATGTTTCTCCCATTCCTCTGACAATGGCAACATCCACCTATAGGTGTCACATTTAGGGCATTCACCCTACTATGGATCAGGAGCTCTTTCTTACCAAATGTCCTTGACTGTGCCTCACCCTATGCTTTGCAGGAAATTCCTCTGTGGTGGGACTTCTGAGTCACAGAGTGCTTGTCACTCACATGACTAGAAACAGACAATCCCTTTCCAAAATGGGTTTGTACAATGCAGGGTTCCCCCAGGGTTTACGGACCATCCTGTTGTTCTGTGTTAGGTCACGCTAATAGGTCAGAAAAAGGACTGAGTCTAGTGACATGAAATGACATGACAGTGTGATTTCTAGTCTAGGGGGACAGGGAGACGCCACCTCTCCAGAACCAGAGAATGCAAGTCAAGGGGAAAACAGCTTCCAGAGGCCACTCTGGGATGAGCTCCAGGAGAAAGAGTTTTTGAGGCAGACATTGACACTGGGGTGACGTCCTGAGGGAAGAGTGTTGTAAGCAGAGGAATCAATGGGAACAATGACCCTGAGGCAGCCCCAGTTCGTAGCAGGAGTTCTAGTGCCTACAAGGCAGTGAAGTCAGTAGCGATTGAGCCCCGATGCACTTTGAAATTTGGAATTTTTGAGGTTTTTTTTACCTACCATCCAAACAATATCATGCCCAATTTGTCTTTCTCTGTCTATTTATTTCATGTAGCACAAAGCCCTTCAAGTTCCATCCATGTCATCTCAAATAGCAGGATTTTCTCTTTTCACCTGATGTAGTAATAGTCTGTTATCCCTCTTTCTCCTGTGTGAATAATAGTCTCATATATATAATCTCATAGCTTCTTTATCCATTAATGCATTGGTAGAAAATTATGCTAATTCCATGTTTTGTCTATTGTGAGTAATGCTGCATTGGACTGGTGAATGCAGATATCTCTGCAATGTCCTGTTTTTACTTCTTTTTTTTTTAACAGAAATTTTATTTTTAAAATATTTTAAGTTATTTATTAATATCTTTTACATTATTGCGTATTCCCTGTAGGTTACCAACCACCAATTCACCCATGAACTGTCACCATACTTGTGCTCTTTTTTCCCCTATTTTAAACCCTTACTTCCCCTCCTTCTCTGAATGTCACTTATTTATGATTGCCTGCCAGCTTTTGTTTTGTTTTGTTGTTGTTATTTTCTCCTCCTGATGTCTTATTTGGTACGCCTATATTCCTCCTAAGAGTGAAACCATTGGATATTTTTCTTTTTCCTCTGTCTTATTTCACTGAGCTTGATCCCCTCTAGCTCCATCCATGTTGCTGTGAATTGCATGAGTTTATCTTTTTTGACTGCTGAATAGTATTCCATTGTGTATATGTACCACATCGTCTTGATCTAGTCATCTATTTTTGGGTATCTGGGTTGTTTCTATATCTTAGATATTGTAAAGAGTGCTGTAACAAACAGGGGTGCATGTGTCCTTCTGGATTAATGTTTTTGTGTCTTTTGGGTAGATTCCCAGAAGTGGTATTGCTGGGTTGTATGGAAGCTCCATTTTTAGCAGTTTGAGGAACTGCCATATAGCTTTCCACAGATATTGGACCAGTTTGCATTCCCATCAACAGTGTAGGAAAGTTCTTTTTTCTCCACATTCTCACCAGCATTTGTTGTTTCCTGTTTTTTTGATGTGTGTCATGCTCATTGCTGTAAGGTGGTATCTCATTGTGGTTTTGATTTGTATTTCCCTGATTATGATACAGTATACTTAAGAGAGTATACAACAGTTAACTTTATTTCTGGATAATATAAAACATGCAATATTTTCCAGAACATTTATTATCCAAATTCTATTTACTGTGACACTGATTAATGATATTCCTTTCATTTTTCCTTATATATTACTGCAATTTTCTTTTTTTTAATTGTTGCGACATTAGTTTTTAACATTATATTTTTATTTATTTATTTTTAATATATATTTTTATTGTTATTTATGTCTTTTACATTTTGTATTCCCCTTGGGTAGCCCACCACCAATTCACCCGTGATCCATCTCCATGGTCCCTTGTGTTCTTTTCTATTCCATTTTGTGCCCTTATCCTCCCCTCCCCACCCACGAGTGTCTGTGTCCTATTTGGTTTCCTTATAGTCCTGTTATAAGTGAAACCATTCGATATTTTTCTCTTTCTTTCTGGCTTATTTCACTGAGTATGATCCCCTCTAATTCCATTCATGTTGCTGCAAATTGCATGTGTTTATCTTCTTTCCATGATGAATAGTATTCCATTGTGTATATGTACCACATCTTCTTGATCCAATCATCTATTTTTGGACATCTGGGTTGCTTCCATACCTTCGCTATTGTGAACAGTGCCGCAATGAACATACGGTTTTAGCTCTACAGTTAGTTGTAAGTCAATACTTGAATATATCAAATTACACTCATCAACAAAAATCTAGTTTCCCTCTATCACCATACAATTGACCACTTTTATACTGTTATTGATTCCAACCTCTTTCTCCTATGATAACAACAAGTTTGATGTTATAATCTAAAGGTTTGCTTTGATCTATATGTTCATTTGTTTCATATACCAATCTGAGTGAAATCCGTTGATGTTTGTCTTTCTCCCTGACTTTTCCTTTCTGTAAAATACCCCACAGTCCATCCAGTCTGTTGCAAATGGCAGCTTTTTATTTTCATTTTATGTGAGTAGTACTCTAATTTATTATACCCCACAACTTCTCACCCACCCATCTGTCCTTGGGCACTTAGCCTGCTTCCATAACTAGACTATTATGAGTCATACTGCTGTGAACATGGGGATACATATGGCAGCTTGAATCCACGTTTCCAGAATGATCATATTGTACTCGTATTGCTTGTCTTTTTGCTTTCAGAAGACTCTCCATTTTGTTTTCACTGCTGGATGCACCAATTTTCATTCCCAGTAGTATTGTATTTTCCCTTTTCTCCACATCCTCTCTGATGCTAGGTGTTTCTTGTTTTCTGGTTCTTTATTGAGGTGATTTCTCATTATTGTTTTGCTTTGCATTTGCCTAATAATAGTGATTTCAGCAGGAAATACAGCAGTGAAATACTGCCAAAGTTGGTACAGATATTTTTCTTGATTTTTTCCCTTTAATTTTTCTGCTATAGTTAACCTTACTCTCGGTATAGCTGCAACATTCTGATTTTGACTTTCTATTTAACTCAAGGCTTTGTGTACTTTCGTTTTTATTTTCATGTAGAACAACTCCTTTTTATAGTTCTTGTAAGGTAGGACTTATGGGGATGAACTCCACTAGCTTTGCCTGGGAAATACTTAATTTCTCCATCATAGGTGACTATTAGTTTTGTGGGGTAAAGTATTCCCAGTTAGTAGCTTTTATCTTTTAGTATTTTGCATATGTCATTCCACGCTCTCCTATCCTGTAGAGTTTTTGCTAAGAAATGTGGTGATAGTTTCATAGAGGTGTTTTGGTGACAGAGGTGACTTTTGTTTTCACTAGCGGCCTTTGACAGTTTTCTTTATCAGTGACTTTTGGCAATTTTACTATGATTTGTCTTAGTGTAGGGCTTTTTGCACTCAGATAGTTGGGTATTGTGTAGGCTTCATGGACTTTATATGGTCACTTCTTTCTCTGGGTTTGGGAAGTTCTTAGGTATTATTTCTTTAAATAAGCTCTGCCATCTCCTATGCCTTTTCACCTGCTGGGATACATGCTATTCTTATTTCTTTCCGATAGAGTCTGACAGTGTTTGTAGAGCTCTTTCCTTTTTCCTAATTATTATTTCTCTATCTGCATCCACTTGAGTCATGTCTAGATTTCTATTTTCCACCTCACCTATTCTTTCCTCTGTGAGTCTATCCTGTTTCCTATGCTTTCCATACTAGCATCATTTCACTTAGTGAATTCATCACATCCAGAATGTTTATTTTTTTTCCTAAACTCAATTTTTTTGCACAAAATACTCTTCTGCTCCTTGATTTATTTAATGAGTTCATTACTGTGCCTTTTTGTGCTTTCTTGTAGTGGATTGCATTTTTTCACAACAGCTTTTGTGGGAGGAACTCCACTAGCTTTGCCTGGGAAATACTTAATTTCTCCATCCCCAAATTGTTGTTTCTGTCCATTGTGTCATAGCATTCTGTGCTTTAACTTTTACTTTTGGAGATTTATCATTCTCTTTCTAAGATTCAATAGTGCTCCTCTGTCTATTATTTGGCACATATAGGTAAATGGGTAGCTTTCTTTTATTCCAGTAGATGGAGTGATGGCTTCAATTTTAAGTTTCTCTTTTTGTACCAGGGCCATGTGTAAGGAGGTGGGAGTGTCAGAGGCCATTGCATCTTTGCCTGGGTAGGGTAGGAGGTGGGGGTGGGCCCTGGCAGTCACATCGCTGACTCTTTTCCATGTAAACCGTGGCTGGGTCTTGCCCTGTGCACCAGCCTTCATGATTGCTCCCTGCTTCAGGGCTGTATGTCAGTGTGGCTACTGACTTCCTTTATGACAGACCGCCTTATGGTGGTTCAGAACAAGTAGGGGCTGTAGTTCAGTGCACCGCTGCCATAAACCGCCTCATCTGGTCCCACACCTGTGGTGAGCTTTTCGTCTTCAATGGTGGGACCAATGGCATGGGCATCACTGTGTCTGTTCTCCCTGCCACCCCACCACCTGGTCTGCAGATAGGTCTAGTGGGCCCACCATCTCCACTGTCCTGGTTCCCCCACATCTGTCAGGTCTTAAGATACACAGACATATGAGTGTCTCTGGAGTACTTACATGATGATCAGAGAAGCTGTACTTGAGTTTAAATGTTATATGGGTTGTATTTTAATGAAAAGAAATGATGTATTTCTTGGCTCTGCTTTGATGCTGATATCTTTCCACAAATTTTCTTTATTTGAGCCTAAAATGAATAAAATTGGATTGCCATTTAAATGAAATATTAAAGTATAATACTTTCAACTTAATGACAGATTGCATCAACATTTATATACCTTGTTAAATAAGCTACACTTTTTTCTTTCCTTTTTTAAAATGATGGAATTGACACTTAACATTATTGTATTAGATTCAAGGATACAACATAATGATTCAATATGGTCACATACTGTTTAAAATATAAACAATCACCACGATAAGTGTTGTTAACATAGCAGACCATGCATATTTCTAAAATATTTTTCTTGTTATGAATACTTTGAGGTTATAATTCCTTAGCAACTTTCAAATATGTAATAGACTATTAATGATAGTTACTACGTTTGGACATTAATTCCTAGACATTTGTGCATTTCCTACCCCTTCCTATTGCTCATCATCATTTCCTACAACCACCAGTCCATGACCTGTATCTTTGAGCTTGGTTAATACCTCTGTTTTTGTTTTTTAGGTGCCACACATAGGTGAGATAATACACTATTCTTTCCTGTTATATTTTACTTAGGACAATGTCTCAGTGTTATAATTAACATTACATTCATGCTGTAGATGATAGTATTTCCCTTTCTTATGACTTAATAATTAATGTCCATTGTGTGTGTGTATTTATATATAGACACACATATGTATTTAATTTTTGTGATATGTATCAAAATTGTTGTTTCTATTCATCCAATAGTAGATACTTAACAAGTTGTTTCCTTGTCTTGTCTATTGTGAATAACTGCCCTGAACATGGCAGCACATATATTGAGTTATTGTTCTGATTTTCTTCAGTTAAACACCCAGAAGGGAATTGTGCTGTCACAAAATATTTCTATTATTAATTTTTTGAGACACCACCACAATGCTTTTCATACTAGAATCCCATGTATTTTTTTTTGGAAAAATGGTGGTGGGTAACCTATGGGAAATACACAATAATGTAAAAGATATGAATAATAATCTTTAAATGTTATATAAATTTAAAAAAATAAAAAAATAAAAGCTTTAAAAATACAAAGTTAAAAAAAGGAAAAAACTACTTAATTTCTATATAGTGAGTCTGAAACAGCAAAAAACTGCTCTGGGCTACTATAAGGTCTCAATTATCAGCTGATCCAGCTCTACAATTACTAAAAGGATCAAATACTCTTCATTTCCCCACAAATTCAGAGAGCACAATTCATAACATTTTGTGAGAACTTTAAAAGTTTTTGAAACCTTGGCACCTTTTCATTCTGATGATTTTCTAATGTTTTATTTTAAACATATGAATTTATAATTATCAAAACATAATTACCACCAAAATACAATGAACAAACAACAAAAATAAACATAAATATTAACTACCTATAGAAAGTCAAAATGTGAGGTTAAGCTGGATGGGCACCTCCTCCATAGCACAGAGTATTGTCCAGCGCAGACCCAAGTTGGCGATGTCCAAAGTGAAAATGCATCACAAAATGTCTCAGGTTATTAACACAGCAAAACTCATTGTGCTATTCAACAAGTGGTTTGAAATTTTTAGTCTATATTTTAAATTCTATAACTTGCTAGCATAAATATTCTTAGAAACTGTTAAATGGCATTTCCCATCATTTCCAGATTATCAAGGGGACAGTTGCACTGGGCCACACCGGTTTTATCCTAGTCTTGCACGAACAACAGGATATCACAGCTGCTCTTGACATGCAAGCACAGGCAGTGTTTTCAAAGAATAGTGAGGATCAATGTAGAAAGACAGAGGACAGTAACTGGAAGAGTATCTGGATGAAGAAGGGAACTTTAGAAGATGGAAATAATTTTGGAGTCTTTCAGTCTTCTTTTGAATCTCCCTTAAAAAGGAAATGGGTCATGAACTTGATGCAAATAGTTTATTTATGTGTTAATTCTGGGGGATTTTATTAATATTGTACAAGTGAGGTTGTAGATGATCAATTCTCACTTGGGGCAACTGGAGTGAACCCTATGAGGATCCCTGAGACACTGTAGAAATGACACAGAAATGCCTCTCAGGAGTGATGAAGTTGGGATACTCATGCAACAAGGCCTGTATATCTGAAGCCAAAGATGAGTGCTAGGGCTGTCAGCTCCCGTGCTTGTCCATGTGCTGTGTATGCAGGCTGAGCCTGTACCATGAGGACATGAAGCCCTGGGGCAGAGAAACAAAGGTGGTAGAGTTGATAGTATGCTTGAGAGATGTCCAACAAACTGCATGGTTATCCTGCAGCTGGACTAAATGTAATGAATGTTGTGTTCAGTGATGGAAATAATATAGATAATGGATGGAAGAGTATTGTTTCTAGAGAAAATCAGAAGAATTGATAAATGTGAAAACCCAGAAGGATGAGATCCAGGTGTAGGCCAGGGGCTTGTCTTGTTAGGAACAGAGACCACTACTCTACTTCCTTTCTCATTGCCCAGGATGGCCACGGATGGGGAAAACCTCACCCAGGTGTCTGAATTCCTCCTACTGGATATCGCAGAGGACTCCAAGCAACGGCAGCTGCTGTTCATACTCTTCCTGAGCATGTATCTGGTCATGGGGCTGGGGAACCTGCTCATCATCCTGGCCATCGCCACAGACACTCGGCTTCATAACCCCATGTACTTCTTCCTGGCCAACCTGGCCTTTGTGGACATTTGTTTCACTACCACCACCATCCCCAAGATGCTGATCAACCATGTCACAGGACACAAAGGAATCCCTTATGCTGGATGCCTGGCGCAGACTTTCTTTTTCGTGTGGTTTGGCAGCATTGACAGCTTCCTTCTGGGTGCCATGGCCTATGACCGCTATTCTGCCATCTGTCACCCCCTGCACTATGCCAAGTCTGTGACACCAAAGCTCTGTATCATCCTGGTGGCAGCGTCCTGGACTGCAGCCTTTTGGAATTCCCTAACCCACACTCTATCACTGACTCGCCTTTCATTCTGCACCCACAACCAGGTTCCTAACTTCTTCTGTGACCTCAGCGCTATGTTGAAGCTGGCCTGCTCTGACACCTTTCTCAATTATGCAATAATGAACACCGTGGGTACTCTGCCCGTATTTTTCCCCTTTGTGGGCATCCTGGTCTCCTACATGCGCATCTTTGCTGCCGTGATGAGGATCCCATCCACAAAAGGCAAGCTGAAGGCTTTCTCCACCTGCGGCTCTCATCTCTCTGTGGTGTCCCTGTTCTATGGGACTCTCATTGGGGTTTATTTCACACCCGCATCCTCCCACACGGCCCAGAAGGACTCAGCCGCTGCGGTGATGTACACTCTGGTCACTCCCATGCTGAACCCCTTCATCTATAGCATTCGCAACAATGACATGAAGGGCGCCTTGGGGGCCCTCATCAGGAGGAAGCCAGCTTTTACTCCATGACTACAACATGGGGATGTCTGTGTCCAAATACAGAGCCTTGCATTCTCCTAATCTTGGTTATTAATTACTTCATATTGTATTCAGTTCACTAAATTTTATAATCCATTCTTCCAACAGTTATTTATGGAACATCTATTACATCTCAATGGTTCATGTAAGTGCTGAGTACTGCAGAGAGCAAAGAAAATCCCTGACAGTGTGGTATTCACACTGAAGACATAGGAACATATAAAAATCAACAGCAGTTCCGTGAAAACCAGAGACCAGGATTTCAGCTCCACTTGTGTTAAGGTTCAGATGCTACTTACTTCCATTGCTAAGAATCACACTCAGTGTCTACACAGATTCCTTAAGTGGTTTAATTTAATTTGTATCAATTTAATATACAATCCTTATTCCTTGAAGTATAATATCTTTCTCATTGTCACTATCATGTGAAACAATAGTCTGTAGCAGAAGGTAAAAGCCTTATTTATACTCTTTGTGGGAAAAGGAGGCTGTTTGCTTTTCTAAAATGTGATGTTTGTGACTCATCATTTCCTTTAATTCTTTCTTACAAGTCCTTGAGATGAGCAACAAAGAACGACCAACCAGTAACTTCTTGCTCTATTAGATCACTTCTAGAAACAAAAGTTCAGTGACATATGATATACTTTGTAAGTTATCACAGGGGATGGTATTTCCAAATTAGCTTCCTAGTTTGCAATATTTGTGTTTTAACACTAGTCCACCAAGGTAATGCAACTCACTTTTAATTTTGTGATGGTACTTATTCCTTATTTTGAATGAGTAGTTTATTTGCTGATAGTTTTCTAGTGCCTCTGTAACAAAATACCACAAATTTAGTTGGGCAAAGGTAAAGAGGAATAAGCAATATGCTGCGGTATGTACTTGACTATCAGGAAGATGATGTAGATGAGAAAATAATAAATATTTTAATTAAATGTTTATAATGAGAGAACATAGATAAGATGAAGCAAAAGAAGTTATCTGAGATTTTAAAAATTACATTTATTGAGGTATCCTGGCCTAGAGCACTATATATGTTTTAGGGTTACAGACTCACACTGCTCCAGGGGTTTATAATCACACTATGTTCATCACCAAAATAGCAATAATCCTCCACCAACTTCCATTGGGTCTCGTCTTTTTCTGTGCTACCCAGCTCATACTCACATTTCTTTTTTTTTTTTAATATATATTTTTATTGTTATTTATGTCTTTTACATTTCTAGTAGCCTCAATTCTATAATCAGAGTTACAGGGCTTGTTTTATTTTGGTGTTTTCTGTTACTATTTTGTTTCTCTATATTAACACATATGAATGAAATAATCTAATATTTGTCTTTCTAACTCATTTGATTTAACATAATGACTTGCAGTTCCTTCCATGTTGTCACAAATGGCATGATTTATCTTTTTTAAAAATACCTAAGGTGTATTTCTTTTTTAGGTTACCCACCAACAATTTACCAGTGAACCATCACCATAGTCCCTTGTGCTCTTTTTGCCCCCATTTTGAGCCCCTACCTTCCCTTGCTGAATGTCTCTTTCTTATTTGATTCCCCTATGTTCCTGTTATAAGTGAAACCATTCAATATTTCATTGTGTACATATACCACATTTTCTTTATCCAGAGTGATTTGAAATTTTTAAACTAGAAACAACTCTATCCACATATTGTCATAAAATACTGTCAATTGGATGACAGAACCATTGTGTATTTGTTCTTAGCATGTTTGGAAGCTAGAAAATTTGCCTGCCAATATGTCTTCATTCTGCAGGGGACACTTTTCTGGTCGCAGATACTGTCTTCCCACTGTGTCCTCACAGGAGCAGAGAGAGCAAGTTCTCCAGCATTTCTTTTGATGAAGGCAGCGGTCCATTCACCAGGGTGTCAACCAAATTTCCTTCCAAAGACTCCACCTGCAAATAATATGGCATTGGGAATTAGGGTTCAACATATGAATTATGAGGGGCACACAAATATTCAATTAATAGCAGTCAATTGAAGTCAAACTACAGGGGATAAAAGAGTAAAGTAATAGTAAAAGTAAGAAAAAAGTAAAAAAGGAGCATCTCCAACCCATCCATGCCAGTAAGATCACGTAGAAGCCTAATTTCCCTTTGTGAGATCGTAACAAGATGCTTAGTGTAGTATAAAAAGATCAGGAAGGAGCCAATACCAGAAACGGGGTGATGTTGGTGAAGTCTGGACTGCTGCGCCCTGCTCAGTTACAATGACTTACCTTTTCCCCCATTGTGGTAGCTTAAGAGAGCCTGTGAATGTCAGCAATAATGCTACCCCTACCACAATTCACTGGTGACGACATAGAGTTCTGATGTCTCTTTCAGCATAGCAAGGCATCCCAAACTTTAATGCCAGTGGAAGCAGAATTGGGACCCTGGACTTCTGCCTCCACCTGCAGTAAAGGGGCATTACCTCCTCTAAGCCCAATCAAAGAAAAAGCAGTGTCAGAGAAAGTCAGCTAAACCAAATTCAACTAATCTGAAATCTGAAATAAGATTCAGAATCTCAAAAATGATTGTAAAATATCCAGGTTTGACTGATAATTAGTTACATGAGAGTCAAAAGTTTCTCTAACTGAACAAAAAGAAAATCCAGAGATATCAAAAGAAGATGACAGAGATTCCAGAATTATCTGGTAGAGATTTTAAGGAAACCATGATTGAAATACTTTGGCAGCATTATAAGTATTCTTGAAACAAATGGAGAACAATGTAACAGCAATAAATAGAAGATGAAACAAAAACCAAATGTAAATGTTAGAAATAAAGATATATAATAATCAGAATAAAGTACTCAGGGGAGAAAAATGGAAGGAAATAAAGAAAAAAAAAGTGAACTGGAGGTACAACAATAAAAATTACTCAGTGTACTACTATGGATTTATAGATACTCAGTGTATCTAAACTATGGATTAGAAATAGAATAAAGGAGTAGAAATAGAATTAAAAATATATATTGAGACTCAGTAATCTTGTAATAGCGTAATCCCCAGAAAAGAGGGAGATTCCAGGTTCCCTGCCCTACCCCAAGGAAAGGTGGATCTGGGTGGGGTGGAGAAGCTAGAAAAGACCAAGGAAAGATTGGGAGATATAGAGAAAATCTGAAGGAGGCACATGATGCAGAAAGACTTATCAAGAAGCTACATTTGCTTCTTGGGCTGTCTGCAGAAAGACTCCTTCATTAAAGGCTGGTAACAGAATGAGTCAGGTTGGCTCTTGCTCTGCTTTATATCCCCTTCAGGGTGCCCTGCCTGACAAGCCTGTTTGGACTGTTCAAATCTAAGCATCTGACTGAATCACTTAACACCTATCAACTGATTTTCCATTTATCAATCAGAAATGAACCAACAAAGTGAGCTCGAACCTGATGGGTGCATTTAGTTTGCACCTGATGTTCCATTTTAGAGTTCTAGAGCCAGATATAAAAGATGGAAAGCCCACTGTTGTCTACATTCAGTACAGTGCAGGCAGGTGCACCTGTTGGCTCCAGGGAGCCATACCTGGTTCCAGCCTGCTGGGGGTAGAGAGGGCTCGGGGATGTCCTGGGCCGAGCTTAGCTAGCCTCAGCCACAACAAAGCTGCCTTGTTCCATGTCTTCATGATGATGTGGGGCTTGGTTACAGTTTAATAAAATATTCTGCAGATCCTAGACTAACATCATTTAGCACAACATCATTTTGTTGTAACACTGATGTGAAGAAATGTCCTGCCTGAAGTTGAATGAAACAATGTCATTTAAAGACTTTCATGATATCATTTCACTTCAACAGCATATTCTAAGAATCTATGAAGTGTGGGGCGCGGTTACAAGATGGCGCCGGAGGAAAGAGGAGCTAGGTCCGCCATTACAAGATGGCGCCGGAGGAATGAGGGGGCGGAACTTTGAGAGTGGGTAAACAGGATAGCCATAGCCCGTGATGTTCACGCGTACAGTGGCTTTGGAGCTCGTGCGTGCGTGATCACTAAGACCATTGGTCGGGCCCAGTTTGACCTTTACCCTGATTGGAGCAGCCCAATAGCACAGTATGAGAATTGGTGGAAACATTGTATATAAGGAGAACAATAAAGAGGTTGAGGGGGAGAAGAATAAAGAGACCATTTTGAAGATTGCCTCCGAGTCGCGTCTTTTTCCTGCTGGACGGGGAACCGCGCACGACAATGAAGGAATTGAGTGAGGAACACTGGATATAAGGAGAAAGATGGAGAAATAAAACAAATGTGAAAAAACAATGTAACAATTGGTGAAACTGGAAGAAAGGTGCAAATGAATTCTTTGCAATAATCTTGCCACTCTTCAATAATTTAGTAATTGCTTTAATTATAAATTATTACATGATCATAATGAAATTATAATTTTAAATAAATTCATTTAAAACAGATCATTTCATAGGTGTATGCCAAACTAATCCAATTGAACACTCTGAACATGTGCCATTTATTGCATCTTGAGCATTCTTTATCAAACTATTGTAAAAATAAAACAAATAAAAAATACACGGAAATCATCAGGTGCAAGGCTCAGAATTTTTTTTATTCTATTTCTACTCCATAGTTTACACTGGGTAATTTCTATTGTTTTACTTTCCAATTCACTTATTTTTTTCTTCATTTCCTTCCATTTTTCTCCCCTCCCCAGCCAAGGTTTACATGGAGAAAAGTCAGCTATGTGTCCACCCCCACCTCCTGCCCTACACAGGCAATGATACAATGATATCTGACACTCCCACCTCCTTACACATGGCCCTGGTGTACAAAGAGAAATTTAAAACTGAAGCCATTGCTCCATCTACTGTAATAAAAGAAAGGTACCCATTTACTGATGTATGCTAATACACACACACAGAGAAGCACTATTGAATCTTAGAAAGAGAATGATAAATCTCCAGAAGTAAAAGTTAAGGCCCAGAATTTTGTGACCCAATGGAAAGAGATATCAAAACAGCTATCATGAAATAATGCAATCCACTACAAGAAAGCACAAAAAGGCCCAATAATGAACTCATGAAATAAATCAAGGAGCAGAGGAGTATTTTGTCAAAAAAATTGAGTCTATGAAAAAAAACAAGCATATTCTGTACATGATGAATTCAATAGATGAAATGATGCTACTGTGGAAAGCATAGAAAACAGGATAGACTTGCAGAGGAAAGAATTGGTGAGGTGGAAAATAGAAATCTAGAAATGACTCCAGTGGATGAGGATAGAGAAATAAGAATTAGGAAAAAAAAGAAAGAGTTCTACAAAAACTGTCGGACTATATAGGAAAGGAAATAAGAATAGCATGTATCCCAGCAGGTGAAAAGGTACAGGAGAAGGCAGAGAGCTTATTTAAAGAAATAATACCTAAGAACTTCCCTAAGAACTGGAGGAAGAAGTAACCATACGAGACCATTAATCCAACATAACATCCAACTCTATGATTGCAGAAAGCCCTACACTAAGACATATAATAGTAAAATTGCCAAAAGTCACTGATAAAGAAAAATGTCAAAGGCTGCTAGGGAAAACAAAAGTCACTTATATCACAAAAACATCTCTATCATACAATCACTTTTCTTAGAAAAAAATCTACTGGATAGGAGAGAGTGGAATGAAATATTCAAAAAATTAAAAGATAAAAGCTACCAACTGGGAATACTCCACCCCACAAAACTAAGAGTCACCTATGACGGAGAAATTAAGTATTCCCTGGATAAAGCTAGTGTAGTTCATCCCCATAAGACCTATCTTACAAGAAATGTTGAAGGGAGTTCTTCTACAAAAAAAAGAAAAACAAAAGTACACAAAGCCTTGAGTAAGAAGTTAAGTAGAAAGACAGAATCAGAATGTTGCAACTGTATCCCAGAGTGAGGTTAATCGTAGCCCAAAAATAAAAGGGGAAAAAAACCACAAATGAGTATACTTCAAAAAAGACAAACACATGCAATTCGTAGCAACATGGATGGAACTAGAAGGGATCATGATCAGTGAAATAAGCCAGAAAGAAATAGAAAAATATTGAATGGTTTCACTTATAACAGGAATATAGGGGAACCAAATAAGAATGCGACATTCAGCAGGGGAGGAGGGGAGGGTAAGGGCTCAAGAGGGGGGAGGAGGGGAGCACAAGACACTATGGTGATGGCTTCACAGGTGAACAGGTCATGGGTAACCTATGGGGAACACACAATAATGTAAAAGATATGAATAACAAAAGTAAATAAATAAAATATTCATTAAAAAAATGACTATACTTAATCAACAGTTCAGTCCCACCATTGTCACTTATTATTAGGCAAATGCAAACCAAAACAATAATGAAAAATCACCTCAATAAAGAATCAGAAGACAGACACCCCCAAAACATGGCGGCGAACAGACGCTAGGATCAGGCTCTCCTACAAAAAATCGATTCTTGGAGAAAAATATCCCTAACTTTGAGAGCTGTCTCGAAGAGAACCGGATACCCTATGCAATACAATCGACCCTGGGGGTGCTTTGGACTTAAAAATAAACTGAAGAGTCGGAGTAAAGAGAAGAGAGGGGACATCTAATCCCACACAAAGGAGCAGAGAGGAGAGATGGGCGGACCAGCTTCCCCTGAGAGCCACTGAATACAAGGTTAGAAACTGCGGTGAGGTCGGAGGGCTCCGGCCAGCCGACTGGGAGCGCAACCCCCACTCCCCCACCCCACGATCCCCCTCTCTTCCCTGCGTGGCAGCCCTGAGGAGCAGGAAAGCGGGAGGGTCACTGTGTCCCATCCCCCACCTGGGGCTAGGTAACATCTCAAAGGGGAGAAAGTACAAGCAAGAAACCTACCACCCCTGTCTGCTAGTTGATAGATTAGCCTGAAAAACCGGTTGGGCTGGAAAACCTCCTGCAGCGACAACCTCTTTCTGGGCTTTAGAATGCAAATGAATAGGAGGGGAAGGATAGAATTTAAGGACTATTGACTCACAATCCCCAAAACCCCTCCCATACCTGTTGCAAAAAAATATCTCCAGGATGGAATTTAAAGACTATTGACTGACAATCCCCAAAATCCCTCCCATACCTGTTGCGGGGGGGGGGGGAATCTCCTGTTGATAAACTCTCTGGCC
>PVIJ01017641.1:0-28753 GCA_004024925.1 Scalopus aquaticus | reverse complement strand
GGGGGGTCGTGGGGTGGGGGAGTGGGGGTCGCGCTCCCAGTCGGCTGGCCGGAGCCCTCCGACCTCACCGCAGTTTCTAACCTTGTATTCAGTGGCTCTCAGGGGGAGCTGGTCCGCCCATCTCTCCTCTCTGCTCCTCCTTTGTGTGGGATTAGATGTCCCCTCTCTTCTCTTTACTCCGACTCTTCAGTTTATTTATGAGTCCAAAGCACCCCCAGGGTCGATTGTATTGCGTAGGGTATCCGGTTCTCGTTGAGACAGCTCTCAAAGTTAGGGATATTTTTCCCCAAGAATCGATTTTTTGCAGGAGAGCCTGATCCTAGCGTCTGTTCGCCGCCATGTTTTGGGGGCGTGTTTGACTCTCAATTTCATTGAGAAGTCCATGCTAGGTTCTCCAAAACTCTAAAACTTTTCAAAATTATTAAATGTTTTATTGTTATAAACTTATAAAATTGCCTCTTAATTTACAAAATTTACAAATACCTGAACTTTCAGATCAAAAGTAAAATAAAAGTCGAACAAAAAGGAAGATATACAAAAGCTCAAAAAAAAAAAAGTTGTAGTACACTGCAAATAAACAATTCCTTATACCTTTGATATATTATCTAAAAGAAAGATGTATTCTAGGCTTCCTTTTCATAGGCATGTGAAAAACTTTATTTCCTAGTAGGGATTTCATCAAATCACACAATCTTCTTAGTGGAAGAGAGAACAAACATTCCCCCAAACAAAAGAAATACGGAAAATGCATAGACTGATAATATACTGAATTTTTAATGTGTTGTGAGTTACGTTTACAATATGTATAGGTTGCTATTAATTTAAGGGGGTGTTAGAATCCATTTATATTTCTAAAATGATTGAGAGGAAATATGAATAAGAAAACTTGGTTTGTGGTGACAGAAATCTTCCTGACATTAAACGTAAGACATGAATCATGCCCTTGGTAGAAAATCAATGAGAAAAATGGACTAATCATCATATTGCTGTTTAGTAATTAAGACAGGCACTTGAAGCTAAGTATTTGACCCATATTTTATCTATAATATGGATGACTATTTTGCAATTAAAGTTATACCATTAAAGTACATTTTTCACTCATCACAAAAGAGCAGTAGGTAAGCACTGTGGAATAAAGTTGTTACAAAGTCATTTTGAGAATTCTTTACCTTATCAAAATTCCCATTCTTTTATGACAAGTCTCATCAGGCATAAGAATTGACGACCTTCATTCAATAAACTCATAAGGTAGATGTGTTTATACATTTGCATGTATGAGAGGGAATAAGGCAATGTGTATATCTCATAATTAGTTGAACTTTAAACATAGAAGAAAAATAAGTGAAGAATTTTACCCTGTGGATAGTGTTTATAGCATGGTATGGGTAAAATGATGTTAGATTGTCACTGAAATATGTTATTACATTGAGACAACCACCCTCTTTGAAAGTAAAGCAAGATTTAAAATCATCAAATTCTATTTATCTGGAATATATTTTAACTAAGTTTATCATGTCCCACACTTTCCTTCTTCCTTCACCCTTTCTTATCTCCCACATTTCAAATATTATTTATGGGATCATTAGGTAGTTTTAGTACTAGGGTCTAGTATGAATTCTATCCACTATAAATAGCTGAAAGTATGCCAAGTTGCAACCACTTAATGATAAATCAGAATCATTTTAAGAGCAAACCTAAGGTTTTACTTCATCCAAAGGGTTTTGAAATTTTTATCGATCTGCTTCTGAACAGGACTAAGAAGATTGCATTATTTATTTAGCAGTGATGTTAGCATTCCAGATAAGAAAGAGACCCATACATTTTTAACATTTATGATGAATTCACCTTGGACTTGACTACATTAAATAACCACTACAAATGTTACATCATTGTATATGTAATAAAATGCTACTGAGAAAGGAAAATATATGCAGTTGACATGTGAAGAATTATGTGAAGTAAAGAACTTTCAGATATTTTTAAACATTTAAATGCCAAGAAGAAAGCACATACATCCAAACACATACAGGTAAAAATTTTTGTAGAGGTACCCTGCATATATTTTGAAGTTCTTTCTAGTTAAAGTCCATAAAATAGCACCACCATCTTAGCATTTAAGAAGCGATATTACTAAATTGAAAGAGAAAGTCATTTCTAGAGATGTGTTTCTTTTGTGAAGAGGGACTTCATATCAGTATTCAATGCTACCTCTATGAATTACACTTTAGGTTTCTTCTAATCTGGGTGTCCCTTTAGCTTATGCAATTAGAAATTACGGGGGGGAGGAGAAGCTTAATGCAATGTTTTCTGGTGGCTGAGATTTAGCAAGGGTAATAATTTACTCTAAATACTTTATTTTATAGAAAAGAAAATAAGCAGAAAGAAATGATTTTTTCAAAATTTTGCATATAGGTATTTTCTATCAGAGTTTGCAATGGAACCAGTTCACTGTCCACTGATGAAGGTCTCAGATTTCAAAGTGATTAAAACTAAAAATGAGAGAGGTACATAGAAATAGTGAATTGTATACTAACAATTGTTCTTCCAGATACTACAATGAGTACCATTATTCAAAAAAATAAGGCTATACCCTCACTCCAACATTCTTTTACATTCTAATACCAGGTTTTTGACTAGACCCAAATATCTAAATGTTGATTCTAAGAAACAAAATGTCTCTCTGTGCTTTCTTTAAAAAAAAAAATATATATATATATATATATATATATATATATATATATATATATATATATCCATATGCCCTAGATACCATTTTGTCCTATCTTTCATTTTCTATTTTCTACTTTGGATGACTACTGGAAATCAAAATATGCCACCCTGCTCAAGGAATTCATAGTTTACTTGAGAACAAAAATAGTAAACATATAAATAACAACCAGAAACAGCAAAGAACTCTCAGTAGAGCAAGAAAACTTTCTTTTAGAGAACAGACCGTAACAACTAGTTCTTAAGGGAATCAAGAAAACCACAAAGGGAGCGATATATGAGTTGGGACTTGTCCACTAAATAGAATTTTGCAAGAAATGAAGATCATGATGAGGAAGAGTCGGCCAGTTGGTGGAGCTCAATGCTAAGTAACCACTGGCACAACGCATGGTTATTCTTTGTTTACGTGACTTAGCTATTATTAAAGCATAAAACTCTGATAGTCAACATGTGACTTCCCAAGATGTCAATACATATTCCCCATATTCCCTGACTTTCAAGAATAAGAAGCAATAAATTGTCCTTGAAGCAGAGAAGAGGAAACTACTTTTTTCTTTGATGAGAACTTACCTCAGCAATGCAGGACCCAAGAGGAAATGGCTTTATTCTCTAAACTGAAGAGGAGTGCCTTTATTGTCCTGTGGAGAACTTTGCACACTGTGGATGTTTAATTGATGAAGGGCTCTCACTATCATGAGTGATGTTGAATTCTGACATCCCAGCTTATGTTTCACTGTTCCAACAATGAAAATTTAGAGCTTCTTCTCAAGTGCAGAGTGACAAGTTGGTAATTCTCCTCCATCATATGTCATAACATTTAACAAAAGGTTTCTGTTGTTAAATCATTTGTTCCGTGTCTTCTAACCTGATATTTGTCATAGTAAAAAACCGTAACCTCATTCACTTATTCGAGACCAGCTACAATCTATGGATGATTGTGGATTTTAAGAACACTGAATATAGGATTCTCTTAATATGTTTGTCACAAACATTTTTATTTGGCATTTAGTCTCAGTCAATACTGAAATATTTTCTACATTTAACTGACTTCTGAAGTTTTAGCCTTGAAAGGAAACACAAGAATGACTGACACTTTTACAAGTATGCTTCCAGTATTGAATGGTATTACCCCAGTATTAAGGTATCATACTGTTCAGAATTTTAAATGTGAAGCAAAGAAATAAGTTAATTTCATGACAGTTTTTTTTTTATCATATTGTTGTTGTACATTTGTAAAGACTCTTTTTTTAACAATATATATTTTATTGCTATTTATATCATTTACATTTTGGATTCCCCTTGGGTAACCCACCACCAATTCACCTGTGATCCATCTCCATGGTCCCTTGTGTCCTTTTCTACTCCATTTTCTGCCTTATCCTCCCCCTCCCCACACCCTCCCCAAGTGTCTCTCTTCTCTTTGGTTTCCCTATAGTCCTGTTATAAGTGAAACCATTCGATATTTTTCTCTTTGCTTCTGGTTTGTTTCACTGAGTATGATCCCCTCTAATTCCATCCATGTCGCTGCAAATTGCATGTGTTTATCTTGTTTGAATGCTGAATAGCATTCCATTGTGTATATGTACCACATCTTGATCCAATCATGTATTTTTGGACATCTGGGTTGCTTCCATAGCTTTGCTGTTGTGAACAGTGCCGCAATGAACATACGGGTCCATGTATCCTTTTGGATTAGTGTTTTTGTGTCCTTTGGGTAGATTCCCAAAAGTGGGATTGCTGGGTCGTAAGGAAGCTCCATGTTTAGCAGTCTGAGGAATCGCCATACAGCCTTCCATAGTGGTTGGACCAGTTCACATTCCCACCAGCAGTGTAGAAGAGTTCCTTTTTCTCCACATCCTTTCCAGCATTTGTTGGTGCCTGTATTTTTAATGTGTGCCATCCTTACAGGTGTGAGGTGGTATCTCATAATGTTTTTGATTTGCATTTCCTTGATTATAAGTGCTATTGAGTATTTTTTCATGTATCTGTTGGCCATTTGCTTTTCTTCTTTGGAGAAGTGCCTTTTGAGCTCTTCTCCCCATTTTTTGACTGGGTTATTGGCTTTGTTTTTGTTGAGTTGTGTGAGTTCCTTGCAAATTTTTGTTATCAGTCCTTTATCAGATGTATTGTGTGCCAAGATCTTTTCCCAGTTGGTAGGGTGTCTGTTAGTTTTGGTTAATGTCTCTTTTGCTGTACAGAATTTTTTTTTCTTTTGATGTAATCCCATCTGTTTATTTTGTCCTTCACTCCCTTTGCTTTGGGGGATGTGTCATTAAAGATTTTGCTGAGATGTATGTCGTGTAGTTTTGCCTATATTTTCTTCTATAAATTTTATGGTTTCAGGTCTTACGTCTAGGTCTTTTATCCATTTTGAGTTGGTTTTTGTGCAGGGTGTGAGGCAGTAGTCTAGCTTCATTTTTTTACATGTGGCTGTCCAATTTTCCCAGCACCATTTATTGAATAGACTATCCTTGTTCCACTGCATTTTCTTTGCTCCTTTGTCAAAGATTAGTTGTTCATAGATATGTGGCTTTAATTCTGGGTATTATATTCGGTTCCATTGGTCCTTGTGTCTGTTTTTGTTCCAGTACCATGCTGTTTTAGTTATTACAGCTTTGTAGTATAGTTTGAAACCAGGGAGTGAAATTCTTCCATTTTCTTTCGTTTTAGTCAGGAGGCCTTTAGCTATGCAGGGTTTTTTGTGGTTCCATATGAATTTCATCAGCATTTGATCTATTTCTTTGAAGAAGGTCATTGAGATTTTTATTGAAATAGTATTGAATCTGTAAATTGCTTTTGGTAGGACTGCCATTTTGATAATGTTAATCCTGCCTATCCATGAGCAGGGGATATCTTTCCATTTTCTTGTGTCTTCTTGTATTTCTTTCAACAGTTTTTTACAGTTTTCTTTGTATAAGTCTTTTATGTCTTTTGTTAGATTTATGCCCAGATATTTTATTTTTTTGGTTTCGATTTTGAAGGGGATGGATTTCTTAATTTTTTCTTCTCCAGATTGGGTGTTTGCATATAGGAAGGCTTCTGATTTTTGTGCATTGATTTTGTATCCTGCTACTTTACTGAACTAGTCTATAATTTTGAGTAGTTTTTCTATGGAGTTTTTAGGGGTTTGAATATACATATTATCATATCGTCTGCAAGCAGAGACAGTTTAATATCTTCTTTTCCTATTTGGATTCCTTCAATGTCTTTCTCTTGTCTTATTGCTCTGGCGAGGACTTCCAGAATTATATTGAAAAGCAATGGTGAGAGTGGACATCCTTGCCTTGTTGCTGATCTTAGTGGAAAGGCCTTTAGCTTCTCACCGTTGAGGATAATGTTGGCAGTGGGTTTGTCGTATATGGCTTTTATTATGTTGAGGTATGTTCCTTCTATCCCAAGGATTTCAAGGGCTTTTATCATAAATGGATGTTGCACTTTGTCAAATGTTTTCTCAGAATCTATTGATATAAACATATGGTCTTTATTTTTCTTTTTGTTGATGTGTTGATTACATTGATTGATTTTCGGATGTTGAACCATCCTTGTGTCCCTTGGATAAATCCCACTTGGTCGTGGTGTATTATCTTTTGGATGCATTGTTGGATCCCATTGGCCAAGATTTTGTTAAATATTTTTGCATCAGTATTCATTAGGGAGATTGGTCTGTAGTTTTCTTTTTTTGTATTGTCTTTGCCTGGTTTTGGTATTAGAGTAATATTTGCTTCATAGAATGTGTTTGGTTGTACTCCTTCCTTCTCGATTTTTTTAAAGAGTTTGTGTAATATAGGGACTATTTCATTTTTGAATGTTTGGTAGAATTCATTTGTGAAACCATCTGGTCCTGGGCTTTTGTTTTTGGGGAGGTTTTTGATTACTGTTTCAATTTCACTGTTTGTGATTGGTCTGTTTAGGTGTTCTATATCTTCTTTATCTAGTTTTGGGTGATTGTATAGTTCTAGGAATGTGTCCATTTCCTCTAGGTTGTTGAACCTGTTTCTGTATAGCTGTTCATAGTAATCTCTGATTATTCTTTTGATTTTTGCTGTGTCCGTTGTGATTTCTCCTCTTTCATTTATGATCCTATTTATTTGTGTTTTCTTCCGTTTTTTCTTTGTAAGCCTGGCTAGTGGTTTATCTATTTTATTTATTTTTTTCAAAAAACCAGCTTTTGGTTTCGTTGATCTTCTGAATTTTTTTTTATTTCCATTTCATTTATTTCTGATTTGATTTTTATTATTTACTTTCTTAAGCTGGCTTTTGGGTTTTTTTGTTGTTCATTTTCTAGTTCTTTGAGATGTGAGATTAGATTATTTCTTTGAGTTGTTTCTTGTTTGTTGATGTGCGCTTGTAATGCTATATATTTTCCTCTTATTACTGCTTTTGCTGTGTCCAAATGTTCTGGAAGGTTGTGTCTTCGTTGTCATTCATTTCTATATATTTTTTAATTTCTTCTTTGATCTCTTCGTTGATCCATTGGTCTTCCAATAATGTTGGCTTCAGTCTCCATGAGGTGAAAGGGTTTCTTTTTTTTCTTTTTATTGTTTATTTCCTGTTTGACTCCTTTGTGATTGAAGAAAAAGGCTGGTACGATTTTGATCTTAGTGTATCTGTTGAGGTTTGTTTTGTGGCCTAATATGTACATTTGTAATGACTCTTAACCAGCAAGTCATGATAATCATGAACTATAAAAAAATCAAACTAGATTCCAATAGAGATTTCAATGGCAGACTTACATATCTGAGCTAAAACTAGGTGACATTAAATTTTTGTGACCAGTGATGAGTCATTATGGGTTAGTTATATTAATGACTGAACAAACAGTAAAACATGCACAAACACATACACATACATACCAATGAACAAACATTATGATTCTTTGAGGTAGCATGTTACCAAATATGAAGTGTTTAAAACATAAAAATGTTTCATTTTTTAATAAAAATTGCACAATATTTCAGAAAGTGAAAATGTTATAACATTTTGTGATATTTCACAAAATCAGTAATAACAATAAACAAAATAAAAATAGAGATATCCAATATTGATATTGACCCAACATTTCTTAATGTCTTCTTTTCAATACAGAGACTAATTATAATAATTTAACAAAATGAAGCTCAAGTTTCACTTACATTTGGAAATTTTTTTCAGTAAGTTATAGTCTCTAGGGGTAATGTCTTCCTTTTAACCTTTGATCTGATCACTTTAACTAGTATTTCATGCTCTTCTGCCTTTCCTGGCATACAATGTCAATAATTCTTTTCACTAAGAGATTCCTGACAAAAAGAATTGCGGCTATGGGATGTTTCTTAAGTTTCTAAAAATTGATTCATTTAAAAGTAATCGTAGATTTACAAAAAAGTTACCATCTGACATTTAGGATATGACATATCTATGGTACAATAATAAAAATTAAGAAATTAACATCGCTATGATACTATTTACTAAACTACAGATTTTGTTCAAATTAACCATTTTTTCAGCTTAAGATTTACATTAGGATTTAATTCATTATCTCACATTGTATTTAGATGTTTATGTTTCATTTACTTAAAACTAAACATAATGACTGGATGATATATGTTTCACTCTTTAAGAACTGAAAAGAATATTTTCCCAAGTAGTCATGCAGTTTTACATTCCCAAGAATAGTATGACATTTCCTTCATCTCTTTACCCACACCTGGTATAATCAGTCCACTTATTTTTAGAGGTTCTAATGTTGCTCATATTCATATAACTATTTCACACACACACACACACACAAACACACATACTTCGATGAAGAGTATGTTGATCTAATTTCTGATAGTTCTTTCCTGGTGTATATAAATATATATTTTCCAGTCTAAAACAAAATTTCAGAAAAATTATATGCTTAACAGCAGATTTCAAGTCAATGGTTATGAGACAACAATGAGTATCTGGATATTAGATAATATTAGGATATTGTCATGATCCCTGAAAAAAGAGAAAAAAAAAATGTGAGCACTAAGATTGCTACAACTTGTCTTGAGAAAGTTTTCATTCTGCTGCAAATGGAGAGGTAAACTAAATGAACTGAAGACACAGAACTAGGAATTTAAAGAGAAAAAGGCAATACTATATAGGATAGTACTGGAGAGGAAAGAGTTACTCAAAGGGTAGTGTCAGAAATCTGAAGAGGGTGTCCTAAATTATTCAGCATAGGTCCTCCCTGGTGACACAGCAGTAAAGCGCTGAGCTGTGTATTCATTCAGGGTGTTTGAAACTCCAGTCAGAAATTTAATGGAGAAAACTGGAAATAAGAGAGGTGTAACATAGCTATGATAGCTTTGATGCATTTGTATCTATTTATACCTATGGATTTTCCAGAGCCCATTTATATGAATGTCACAATCTGCTGTCTCTATGAAAGTGAAAATCAGAATACTATTTTCCCAAAATTTTTAGAATCATCTTAGTTTTATGTGAACAAATATTTGTCATATTTACATAGTGTTTGCATTCTGAGGACGTGATTTAAAAACATATTTGTCTACTAAATAAGATGCTCTTTTTAGGTATTCCCAATCTTCTTGAGATATAAAATATTTATCACTATTTATTCAGTTGACATATTCACTTGAAGCATGAAAGCAGAAAGTTTTAGGAATACAGAAAACAGTACCATTATGAATGAAAGCATATATGAAATAGAAATATATAAAAATAATTTTTAACAGATAGCAAGTTCTAGTGTTGAGATACATATTTTAATGAAAATTAAAATCTGGAAGTATGCCTTAGAGACAGAAGTCAAGCACATTTAAATGTGTCTGTCCTTTTTTGACTGCTCCTGGGATACCCAAGTTCAAAATTTTTTTTCAATGTAACTAATAAAATTTAAAGTATGAGAATATAATAAATAAGTTATATCACATTGATTAAGAGAAAAATTAGATTTATGGATCTTGTTGAACAGTGAGAGAAATAAAATAGTAAAGAACCTTATATGACTATATAGAATTATCACTGTTTTTTGAGGTATTGGTTTACAAAAATATATGATTCAGGGGAGTAGGTGTGAACCCCCACAGATGCATGTCACCACGCCATACCCACAACCAAAGTATCCACAGTCCTTCACCATACATTACTGGGCACCCTCTGTCTTTCACTACCCTGCTATCAGTGCCATTGGAAGCTGGTATATGTGTATTAGTTTATATAAAAAAAAAAAACAAGCATACACAGCACCTATGATGACAATAGTTAATGTTCATATGACACTTTAGAACTTAAAATTAGAATTGCAAAGTGTTTCCTGTATTTAGTCCTTATAATAACTCTATAGTATAAGCATTAATATTCTCTAATTTTAACACTATATTATCTCATTTATTTTGTGCTATTTCCAGGAGACAGACAAATTAGGACTAGAACCTGAACTCTGAAAAATCAAAATCTTATGAATCATTTAAAATAAATTCAGTGTTCAAAAAATATATGTCTTAATCATTGCATAAATATTTCCAGTGGAGAATATTATACTCAGAAATCTGTCATTCTGACCTTTTAAGAGGTACTGAAAATGTCATGTCTAGCCTAAATAGCATACCCAATACATGCTGAAGTGTTCAACAAAACCTAAGCTGAGGACAAACAAGGACAATCAGTTAAGCCAGCTGTTCCCAACATTTGATAACACATTCTCCTTCAGAAAAAGAAACTTGCCTCTGATACTGTTCTCCACTTAGTTTTGATGAATGTCAGCATGTCAAATCTTAACATATATTGCGAATTTCCTCATATTTAATCTGACACAACATGCACGATTTTTACTGAACAGTGTGAACACAGAACCACTAAGACATTTTGCTTATAACATAATTTGAACTTGAATAAGTTGAATAATTTGAATTTGAACTTGAATATTATAGGTGATTTGATTTTTATGCTAATGAGTCAGGGAGAAAAAAGAATAAGAAGGGTAAAATATCATGATATCTACGTCATGTTTTCATTTTACTCAAACTCAAATTTATTTCTTTCAATATTGTTCTTTCTTTTAAGTTGAAAGTTCAAAATGCCAAACTTATAATACGGAAATACTGATTATATTTTGTGCTAAGTGAATCTCTACTAAGATACCTCAAGCTACTTTCTGCCTTTTTTTTACTAGAGAAAAAATATTTAACAAAAGAGGAAGAATATGAATGACAATTTGATCACTGAATAAAAATTGAGGAGGTGATTAGGCCAGAAATTCTGTTAAAACTGCATTCAGAAAAATGTTTTATCCAAAGTTACTATAAAAGTTTCCTGAACACACACACAAAAAAAGAGTCCAATGAGAATGGCATTGAAATGAATGGGAATTAGGAAAGAGGAGTTGGGATCAGTATCAAGCTGTGAGGAAGAGTGCACTTCATAATACACAACACAGAATGTCTCAATATGTGACCATTATTATAATATGGCAAAGACGGATATTTGTCAACCTAATACTTGTTTGCCCTTTCTTCCCCATCACTGTGATTAGGGATATGCCCTGTTAATATCAATATTTACTAGTGAACCTTAAATTGGGAGTGATCACCTAACTAAATTTTTATCAGAGATATAAGAGAAAATGTTGTGTGGGGTTCCAATGATTACCCTTCTACTATTAAGTTATTCGGTTATCCTGAATTAAAACAACTTATTATATTATAATTATATAAACAACTATATTTTAAATCCTAATGATTTATAATATCATTAATCATAAACAAATACTCATCTCTATCTCATATAGGTTACACTGTTATTTATTATGTTATGTTGATGCTGTTCTCTCTATATTATTTATTCATGGATGCAGTTTGAGATGCTTCTCCAATCTGGGATATGCTCCATTCTGGACAAAAATAAATAAATAAATTTCAGAAGTAGATGATAGTTATTGAAACTTATACTTGTGGGTGGTCTAGGAGAGATCTACTCACATTCCACTGACCAAACAGGTTATATGCCCAATTTAATGGGTGGGAGAAATATACTATGATTGGTTATATATAAAATAGAAAAATACACACATATATAAAAAAAATTAAAGTAGTTTATCATTAATTTGATATGAAAAAAAATCTTACTAATGACTGATATGAAAGCAATTGTATATAATTATAGTTTGGAATAGCACTTTTTTTAGCTTTGAATATTGTGACATTTTCATTTAATTTCTACATCTTTATATATGTAAAGTATTAGACAATATGAAAATGTATTTATGACTTTATCCCAACTCATTCTAGTAATAATTACTTATGGAAATCATAAATTGGGAATTAACTTTAGGCAATGTTGACATGAGAAATTCTGGGATTTCCATGTAAAGAAAATGGTATAAACCTAAATAACTTTGCAAAAAGAATCATTTTTGGTAATAAAATTCATCAAAGGAAGGCAATGAGTATTTTTCATTCTTCATTCTTAAGAAATAAAAAACATTTGGGAAAGAAATATCAGGGCCAGTAAAGTTCAACACAGTTGAGAATTGCAGGTGTATATCATATTTAAATTGATAGGCCAGTGATTTAGCTATAAGCAATGTCAGGCTCACGTGGGTACTAGTGGAGGTCTAAAGGACTAAAAATCTAAAATTTCTGATTATTAAATCAATTTGTTTTGGGAAAAACTTCTTACTATTGTTAGCTAGAAAATGTGGTATTCATTCAGGGTGTCTGAAACTCCAGTCAGAAATTTAATGGAGAAAACTGGAAATAAGAGAGGTATAACATAGCTATGATAAGCTTTCTAGATATTGCTTACAGATTTCTAAAATATTAAAGAGTGAGGATAACTGAAGAGGAGCCAGTGGATGTGAAGTTCTAGGGAAACTTGAGAATTGCCTGAAATTTTAATATGTTCTTCAGTCACACACAGTGGAATGGAGAGAGGGTGGAAGCCCAAAGTCTCAAGAGTGTTTAAGACAAAATCTGAGAACAAAACTACTCGGCTTCCTAGTTAAATGGGGTAAAAAATGAGAAGGAAACGGAAAAAAAAAATTAGTAGAGCCACCAGCAATTGTACTGTTGAGGAAACATTTTCTATTTTAAGTTCAGGCAAGTTACAAAAATAGTTGAGTATATAAGTAATGAAGTAAATTAGTCAGGTTAGTAAGGTAAATAAATAAAATTAACCATTCTCGGCAAGATAAAACAGAATCCAGAATTTCAACAATATATTGTCTAATATGTATGATTTTTAGTCAATATTTATTAAGACCTGCAAGATATAGGAAAGTATGATCCATACACAAAATTATAACAACAACAACAACAAAAAAAAAGTTAAAAGAAACCACTTTGAGTAAACATAGGCAGAAATATTGTTTAGCAGACAAACACTGCAAAGCAGCTATTATGCTCAATTATGCTTAAAATGCTAAAGGAAATTTATTGTAATAAACATAAGAAAGTAACTAAAATTGAGAAACTAGGGATGCACAGTAAGGGGTTGTAAAATGTGCAAAATAACCCAGGCCATTCTAGAGTTTAAGGTTCAATATAGGCTCAACAACATGTTTAGTGTGGTAAAAGAAACTAATTTGAATTAATTGAAGACACATCAGTTGATATTAGTCAATATAAAGAACAAAGAAAACAAAGTTTGAAGAATGTGAACAAAGATCATAAATCTGTGGGAAGATGCTAAGTATTTCAACCTAAGTGTGCATCCCAGTAGGAGAGGATAAAGAATAAAGGAGTGAAAATATTTTAAGACATAACAAGTAAAAATTCTCAAATTATTTTGAAAAATATTAACATGTTGATGTAAGAAATTAAAAAAAAACAGGTAACAAATATCACTACACACACACACACATATACACACACACACACACACACACACACACAGTGGTGTATATGCACCACTCACAAATAACGCTACAACTAGACACATTGTAACCCAGCTGCTATAGTCCCAAAGAAAGAATATTTTGAAATCAAGAAGACAAAGGTAAGTTATCACAGAGAATAATTATTTGATTAAGGGAATATTTCAAACATTAAAAAAATAGCAGAAAGCAGTAGAATTAAATATTCACAGTGAAATTAAAAAGCAATTCAAAGTGAATCAAAAAAAATCTCGCTATCTTTAAAAAGGTTTAGAGTCTATAAAGCAATAATTATAACATTGTATCGCCAGTTTTCTAACCTTTGTAGATACAAAATATTAAAAACTAACAATATAGAGGGGAAAGAAAATGGAATCTGTTGACTCAAAATTGCTATAATTCTGGATTGAAAAATGCAGTATATATTGGTCCGATATTCCTGTAAAATGAAAACGGATGCAAAAGTATCTTTATTTCAAGATATGAACAGAGTTTAAGGCATATTAAGACATGTTAAATTGGCAACACAGAAAAAGGAAGTTTAAATTTGGGTAGCTTGTGGGGAAAAATAAAAGATGATGCTGGTAGGTAACAAAGATATTTGTGAATCTTTATGTGAAATGAGTTCAACTAAAAGAATAAAGTTAAAGAGATAATGTTAATAATTTTACGAATCTCCATGACTTTGGCTCTGAAGGGCAATGAGAAATGAGGTGAAAACTACTGACAAATTTAATTAACTAATATTTTTTAAAATAAAGGAACTTTTTATGTAAGTATGAGGTAGTTGAAGATGTCACTTACACCAAAACCTTTAATTATTGTCTGCGTCATGGGTTGTGCTAAGCACTTTACACATATCATCTCACTTAACATAGATAATAACTTCATGAAATATGAGTTGGAAAGATAAACTACAGTTAGTTTACTGTTTCCAGTGAGAACACTGAGGTTTAAAAAGATTATGTGACCTCTGCAAAGTGGTAAGTGGAGAAGTCATGATTCAAATTTGGGCAGACTGGCATTAGAACCACACACTTAAACACTTTAACCTTCCATGTTTATAATCTGGTGAGAATGATCCAATGCAGCTGAAAGTTTCATGATGCATAATAGAGAACAGAAATTAAAATGATGCACTTGAAAAAGTGAAGGCATAGACGGAAAGATTGGCCTTGGATAGTAAGTGTATCTTTTCTTCCATGAAGGAGATGGTAAGACAGATGTAAATTCGAGCAGATGTGTAGGTCCACATATGTTGATGTGTAATTTTTTAAAAGTTATGAGGCAAAGCATTAAGGCGGAAAATCCTACTAAAAAATACTAGCTAAAATTTACATACTTTTCATACACATAATGAAGAAATATCAATGAATGTTTGAAAACTTGATCAGTAGAAAGAGGGACAAAATGCTATTTCAAGCCTCAAGGAAATTTGAATCATTTGTATAGCAAGCCATTTTCATGGTCAAATTAATTGTGTGAAGTTAATACCAAGATCCTAATCGGAAATAGAGAGGTAATGAGACAATGAGGAACTAAATGCTCCGTATAATGATGTAAAAAATTGTCTTTCAGAACTGCAGTTCTGAGAGTATTACTCAAGCTACAGGCAGTTCTGAAAGAAGGGAAAACTTATTTTTCTTTTCCATTTGAACCCTGAAGAGGTTGAATTCGTAACTTTTGGTTGAAGATGATAATCACTGGGATTGGGTGGAGGATATTCAACGTTTGGGGTGGGATGGGGTTGAGGGGGAGAGAGAGAGAGATCCAGTCTAGGAAAAGCAGGACCTAGATATGCCAGAGAGATAAATATACAAAGTGTTGGAGAGGATGTGGAGAAAAAGGAATCCTCTTACCGTGTTGGTGGGAATGTAGACTGGGCAAGCCACTATGGGAAAAAGTGTGGAGGTGCCTCAAAAGACTAAAAATGAATTTCCCGTATGGTACAGCAAATCTACGTGTAGATATCTACCCAAAGAACACAAAAACACTTACTTGAAAGTAAACCTGCACTCCCATGTTTATAGCAGCACTATTTACAATAGCTAAGATATGGAAACAACTTAAATGTCCCAGAGAAGTTGACTGGACCAAGAAAATGTGGTATACATGCACAATGGAATACTACTCAACAATCAAAAAGATAAATTCATGACATTTTGGATGGAACTGGGATTATCCTAAGTGAAACAAGCAAGAAGGAGAAAGATAAATGCAGGATGGTATCACTTACATGTGGAAACCAGAGAAATAAAACAACAAGTATTAGACAAAGACAAACTTGAAAACTGGCCATAGATCTCAGGCATCTAGAAGTGGGAGGAGGGAGAAGGAAAGTGGGAATGGCAAAGTCAATGGCAGAGAGAGCACAATGGACTATGGTGCCAGATCATGTGTGCACTGGTGGTGGGAGAATTATGGCAACCACACCTGAGGGGAGAAATCCTATAATGTGAAAAAATTAACAAGGATGTAAAATAACATTGGTCAACACTGAGATTGTCACTGACTTAAAACAGGCCCTAATCTGTAGGATCTTATTGTGATGAACAAGAATGTAACCCTGGAAACTTTTATTGGCTCTCGTTTTGCAGATATTTCATATAATTAATTTTATATGTTTCACTGTGTAAATTTATCCAGTAGGACTGCAACAACATCCTAAATCAGCCTAGAATGATGTAATATTGCTTCGCATGGCATAATACCATCATGCACACATCATCCAGACTTGATTGCATCATTTTCTGATGCAAAGCAATACTACTGCCAATACTACTGCTGCTGAAGTAAGCTGATGTCAGCAGTGCACTATAGAAAGCCTTTCAGTTGAGCATTGAAAATATTTTTGACTTTGTGTGAGACAGTTTAAGCTACTGTTATTATTTTATCCATTTAGGCACAACACAGAACATTAATGCATCAAAAGTGCAATAATAGTGTGGACAATTATTGCTATATGTGTGGGGAAGTGACATTTGCCAACTAGAAGAAAAGTATCATTTTTCAAGTAAAGAAGGCTTATCATCTTGACTTCGGATGCAAGATTGGTGACCAAGACAAGCCTTGGGCCCTGCATATATGCTGTGCTACGTATACAACACAGCTTTCACAGTGGTTAAATGGCAAAACACCATCAATGTCACTTGCAGTTGCCAAGGTGGGAGAGCCAAGCAACCACATGAAAGACTTTACTTCTGCTGGGTTCCTACTCTTCCCGGTGGAATAACAAAGCAAAAGAAGTCGAAAATAGTCTACCCAAACATTCCGTCTGCATTGAGACAGTTCCACATGGTGAGGGACTTCTTATTCCAGAACCTTCAGCAGAATATTCTCGATTCATCTGATGAGGACAAGGGTGAGCAGACCTGTTCTTCTCCTGTTCCATCAGCATGCAGTGATCCAGATTTTCACTGTGGTGCATTATCAACCCCACACAGACTAACACAGGAAGAACTCAATGACCTGGTTCATGATTTGGACTTATCCAAGAACAAGGCAGAATTGCTAGGATCAAGACTCCAACAACGGAATCTTCTAGAAGAAGATGTCACAATTACTTTATATCGAAAGCGTCACCAGCAGTTGGAGCCTTTCTTCAGAAAGGAAAGTACTCTGGTATTCTCTTCCGATACTGAGGGCCTCATGAATGCCTTAGAAATCACTCATGGCCCACAAGAATGGAGACTATTTCTAGACTCTTCGAAACTGAGTCTTAAGGCTGTGCTTTTGCACAGTGGAAACCATCTTCCATCTATTCCAGTAGTGCATGCTGTCCACATGAAAGAGACATACAATAGCTTAAAGCATCTACTGAATTCCCTTGAATATAACAAGTACAGCTGGCACATCTGTGGTGATTTGAAGCTAGTTGCCCTTTTAATGGGACTGCAGCAGGAATATACAAAATACATGTGTTTCTTATGTGAGTGGGATAGCCGAGCAAGTGAATTGTACTACTTGCAGAAGGAATGGACTCGCAGACAAAATGTAGCAGTTGGAGAGAACACCCAGCACCCAGCTCTGGTCGAGGCTCACAAAATCCTGCTACCACCCCTTCACATCAAACTAGGTTTGATGAAGAATTTCGTGAAAGCCATAGACCGGACCTCACCAACTTTCCCATACCTTCATGAAAAATTTCCTCGACTCAGCAAAGCAAAAATTAAAGAGGGCATTTTTGTGGGTCCTCAGATTCGAGAGCTCTTCAAAGATAACTGACTGGTTCAACAACTTTCTACAGGGTGATATGAAACAAACATGGAATGCTTTTTGCCTAGTGTCTACAAACTTTCTTGGAAATGTTAAGGCAGAAAACTATAAGAAACTAGTAGAAGACATGCTGATGCAGTATCAGAAACTTGGCTGCAATATATCTCTAAAGACCAATTCCTTCCGGATTTCTTCCCTGAAAACTGTGGTATGGTTAGTGATGAACATGGCGAACGTTTTCATCAAGATATTGCATCAGTGGAACAAAGGTCCCAGGGAAAATGGTCCACTACAATGCTGGCTGACTACTGCTGGACACTCCCCAGAGATGCTCCTGAGCAGCTGTACAAGAGACAAGCAAAGAAATGTAAGAAGTAGTCTATGACTTGATTTTTTACAGGTATTAACCGTAGGCCTATTATGCTTGGCATGCATTTCTGGATGTAAACATCAATTTATTGTAGATTACAAAAAAAACTAGAGCCAAAATTAAAATTTTACTGTCATATTTGTGTTGAGCACATACAAATTGATAGGAATTGTCTAATTTTATTTCAGTAACATGACTTTTGTAAAAATTTGTTGACCAGCGTAATCATAATTCATTAAAAAAAGAAAACTGAAAAAGTAAACTGAACAAAAATGAAAAAAAAAAAGGATGGAAAATCCAATAATAAGGAATTGCTGCAGTCTGCAGTCTTGTTGTATAAGACCTGAGTTTTAATTTGAGTGCTAGAAGAACATATTAAAATTTGAATGATGGAAAATTTAAAAATATTTGTGTTGCATTTTGGAATCCTTTCTAGAACTACTTTGAACTCTGGCATATCCTTTATCTACATTAGGACTAATCATTTTCATTTATTTTGAACAGAGACTGCATTTCATTCTCACCTTGACTGCTAGTACTAGATACATGGGTCATGAAGTAAACAGAGCTTGGCTAGGTGTTTCTAAAATAAGAAGTTGTTTAAATTACCCCAGATTACAATTGTAGTTGATAGCGTTATTTGAGGGTGACTATTTCTGAATATCCAAATGTCATGGCACATACTCAGTTCTTTGATCCTAACTCCCAGGGTATTTTTTTTTTCCGATTTTATTGCTCTGATAAGCAATCACCCCAGTCGTATGAAAGTACCTATGCCGGATTATAATAGTACTCCCTAGGCAAACAACTCCTTTCTGTCTATCTCTTTCTCCTCCTACCATCAGGAGTCACATACACCAGAACAAACACTAAAAATCATGAAACAATAAGGGAAAAAAGAGAAAATAAATTGGACACACATTATTTATTATTGATGCAGTGGGTAGGGGTTTGGTTAGCTTAGTGCTGGTTGCAGAAGACTCCATAGAGACTCCTAGGCTAGAAGTAAAGCAAAATTTTACTGAAAGTACTTTCCAAGAGAGGAAAGGACAGGTGTCAAGTTGACAACCTAACCCAGGTATGGGCTGGGGTCTAGCTTTATATCTGAGCTTTATATTCCTTTGCCTTCCAATTTATTTTTGCAAGCACCAGGTTGGCAAGTGCTAGGTACTTCCAGTTCTCAGAACAAAGGAGCAGAAACGTTTTAAGACTTAGATATTTAGATATTTCACAAGAGCTTCACATTCCAATAATTTATTAATTTTACCATATATGTAAGCAGTTTGCTAGTAATAAAAATTGTACTTGCTGTTTTAAATATGTAAATCAATATATGCCAAATAAGCTTTTATATATGCATTGGAACAATCATCTATTGATAGTCTGAGGTTAAATTGCAAAATTAATTCTAGTTCAAAGAATTTTTAACCTGTCATATGTGATGAACAGCTAAAAAGACAGCCTCCCTGGTGGCACAAGGGGTAAAGTTTCAGCACTATGAAGCTATCAGCAGCCACTGCAGCACGAATGAGTTTGAGACCCAGCCAGGAAGCTGACCCACATGGAGCAGCAGACCTCTCCTGCCTTTCCCACTGTTCCCCTCAGCGGTGTATTTCAGTGGATTTGCCTGTTCTGCTCCCCACTCTGGCTCTTGTGAATCCTCTCATCCCCGCCCCCAACAACACCTCCGGCCTATACCCCAGCTCTTGCATGCATAAATAAATAAATCTTTTTAAAAAAAGTAAAATGAAAAACAGTTTACATATAAGCATTCATGAAAAATAGAACAAAAATTCAAACAAATCAAAATAGTGA
The DNA here is from genome assembly GCA_004024925.1 of Scalopus aquaticus. NCBI lineage: Eukaryota > Metazoa > Chordata > Mammalia > Eulipotyphla > Talpidae > Scalopus > Scalopus aquaticus. Next base: position 8,783 of record PVIJ01017641.1, on the reverse strand, counting down.
TCAGAATTTTATAAATAATGGATCTTTCTTTGTTCTATCTTATAAACATAAAAGGATTGCAAGCAATTTCACATTTTATTTTTTCCCTTTTTACTATTAAGATTTGGGCAAAAAAGAAATATTTTAGAGTTTCATTTTGAAAACAGAATTCTTTCAATTTGCTTCTATTAAAATTAGTAAACTTCAAAACAAGAAAGCTATATAATTCAAAGTCTTATGATTTATCTTATGGTGCTCTATAATTTTTAAACAATAAAATATATTAACCTTTTTTAGTGGAAAGGCTAATGATTCACAGCCTTACATGATTATTTCCTCCAGCCTTTGTTAATTCTATTTTATAATTTGTTTTGTCACAATTTCTACTTTAACATATTACTAGACCATATGTAATAAGTATTATCTAATATTCACAAAATCAATATGGAATATGATTAATTATTGGATGTAAGAATTGGAATCAAGAGTTCCAATGAAGTATGGCAAAAATTTATATAATGATTAGTGACTTAGCTAAAGGTTTAAGTAAGAATATATTTGATTGCTTTTCTTAAGAAATACAATACAGGAGCCTCCCCGGTGGCGCAGTGGTTGAGTGCTGCGCTGTGGAGCTGTCGGCAGTAGCGACGCGAGTTCGACGCCCGGCCGGGGAGAATCCCACATGGTGCGGCAGACCTCTCCTGCCTCACCCGCTGCTCCCCTCAGCAGTGTATCTCTGATCTGCCTGTTCTGCTCCCCACTCTGTCTCTGGTGAACCCTCTCGCCACCCCACGCCTCTGGCCTTTACCCCTACTTGTATGTATAAATTAAAAAAAAAGAAATACAATACATATATTAATAAATTAATTCATCATTCGAGTATAAGGAATTCATGTCCCTCCCAATACTGAAAACATTTAAAGAGAAGATTTATAAAAGACAAATGTGGGAATTCATATCAAGTCAAAAACTATTCTATTGCATAAAATGAAACTCTGTAGAGGTCACATACTAACTGTTATTATATAATGTTTTATAAAAATCCATTGACAAGTAAAATCCAAGAAACTTTTTTTCATTGCAAATAGAATTAGCAACCATAATTCATCAGATGAAGGGCATTTTTTTCTGAACTCTTTACTAAATTGTGTAAATGTGTAAGAGTTAAATAGACTTATTATATCTGAATTTAGGCATTAAATACAATTAGGTCTGTGATATGCAATTAGTAATCCCCTACTTCTTGATTTTTTAAAATAATTTTCATAATCTGTTTTATTCATGATTTTTACATCTTTGTTCATTTAAATGTAAATGCTTTTTATAGCTCTCCTGTGCTTTCAAGTAATGTGCTTTTTACTTTTTCTTGGATTTTCATTATCAACTTGTGGTTTATAGTCACAAAACCAATGCCAAATTTAAAACAAGGGAATAAATTTTGGAAAATGCATAAATGTTAAAATGTAGACTGTCACTTACAATTCATCAGATGCATTTAAAACAAAGTTTGCCATTTATCTGATTTCCATAATAAATGATGATAGCTGTAAAGACATTTTGATTCAGAGATATAAAGGTGGCCGCTTTATTCTGCATAAATTACAAATATTTTCTTCAGCTGAATCAACACGGTCATCATTTATATATGCATTGAGAGGTCACTGTAATATCAATGAAAAATGTGCTACTTGTTTCTATATTTGTTTCAATGAAAAATTTCTGGACTAAAACCAGCATATTGTTAATAATTGTTTCTTAGAACACATAATATTGATAATAATATACATATGACATAATCACATATACTGGAAGAAATTACAATAACCATTTGTGATCATTTACATAGATATAGAAACATTTATATCCATATGAAAAATACACAAGTACATATATAAATACACAGTACATTTTGAAAGCACACTATGTATTACACAAATTTAAATGAAATGTAAATGTGCATTATAGCATAAAACACACTACTCAGTTTTCATCAATTTTTCTTTTTTTTTTAAAGATTTATTTTTTTTATTTATACATACAAGCTGGGGTACAGGCCAGAGGCGTGGGGCGGCGAGAGGGTTCACCAGAGACAGAGCGGGTAGCAGAACAGGCAGATCAGAAATACACTGCTGAGGGGAGCAGTGGGCAAGGCAGGAGAGGTCTGCCGCGCCACGTGGGATTCTCCCTGGCTGGGCGTCGAACTCGCGTCGCTGCTGCCCACAGCTCCACAGCGCAGCGCTTAACCACTGCGCCACCAGGGAGGCCCCAGTTTTTATCGGTTTTTCAATGAAAATAACCCCAAAAACCAAAAATACCAATGGCTCATACCACTATGTCAAGCATCTTTTCAGATCATAATGCAAAAGTAGAATTCAAGAAAAGAGAGGAAAAGCAAAATTTGTGGGGAATAAGCAACATGCCACTGAACAACTATTGGATTTAATGAGGAAAACAAAAATGAAATAAAAATACAAGGAGATGAATGGAAATGAAGATAGAACTTACCAGAAATTATGAGATGTAACAAATGCAGTAATAAAGGGATGGCACCTAAATCTAATAAGGACACCCCTGGATTTAGGGCCCAGCATAAACCAGTATGACCTCATATTAACTAATTATATTTGCAAAGACTATGTCCAAAGAGGTCAGGTTCTGAGATTCTAGGTAGAAGTGAATCTGGGGGAAAGCCACTCATCCCATAATGATTAGGAATACCTTTATTTAGTCAGTAACACAGTAGCTTTACTGATATAATTTGCAAACTTTATAGAATAAAGCACAAGAGCCCACTTACTCTTTTTCATTATCTCTTTGAAAGGGAATCTCAACATATGTATTTAATTTGGTGCCTTTTGTAGTTGATCCCATTTCAAATATAAGAAACTCTAATTTCTAAACAAGCCTATTACTGTTAAAAAATTATGCCTTCTATGAATTCTTAAGTGACATAACTGAATTATCCATGTTTCTCTTACTGAATTAATTAAAAAAACTACAACAACTCTTTAGTTATTTTGGGAAGAGTAAGGCAATAGATTTGGGTACAAATTTGTAATGAATATATGAATTCAGATCAACTTTGAAATTCATTAAGACAACAACTATGTTCTGCTTAGGTCTGAATTCATTATATCTGAATTATTTTTGAATGCTTTTACACACTTATTAAATGAGACTAGCAGCACCTTGTCTGATTCCTCTCTGTTCTCACTTCCATCCCATGTGTCAATCTAGATGATGTTAATTTCAATATCAGCACACTTGAAAAATGAACTAATTTGGGAATTTGCTGTCCATGGTGGCTGAAATTTCACTTCAAAAGACACATCATGGCTTATTAATTTGAGATCAATTCAACATGCAGGCTGCAAAATCTCTTCACTTCTCTAAAGAATTCCCATTTCTTTCAGGGCAGATAATTATTCACAAATTCTGAGCATATAACTGGGAAAACATGACTATGGGTACAATAGGGAAAGGAGAGAGGGTGTTTTTGAAGCTACAGCAAACTTCTCATGTTCTTCTCTCCTAGTGTGAAGGAGCAGCATAATGAAGTAAGGCTTCCAGCTGTTCTAGTTCCTCAGGACATCAATTAAGCCATGTATTTCTGAAATCTGTTTCTGTTCCTCAATTACGTGCATTTTTTGGATGTGTGCTTACTGCCTATAAATCACATTCTAATTATACTGAGGAGGATGGTGAGAGTTTGAAGTTTAAGCCTAAGCCACCTTATGGCACCATTTGTTCTGATACTTCCATAAATATTGTACTCATTTAATATTGTTCTGGCCTTCAATCCTGGTACTGACACTAGTCATGTTTCCACTTAAGTGGCATCTTATTTAAGATTCCTAATATGTATTGTACCTGGAGGAAAGGTTTTAAAAACATATTAATAATATGAAATATGAAGGCAAGATGAAATATTAAAATGGTAATTCATGCTATACTTCAAATCTCATGAAATTGTAATTGCATATTAATATCTACAAGTGGCTTTGGGTCTGATGAAATAATTTAATTTTTGTTATAAAAATAGATTGTTTCAGAAATAATGGACTTTTGCACTGGGGTCAATGTGACCTAAGTTACCTAAGTAGTCACGATGTCTAACCTATTGTTGTAGGCAATTCCAGTAGTTATGGCAGAGTTCATATTTTCAAATAAACATTTCATATATCCTCTGACAGTAGTGGCCTTTTACAAAACAGAACTGAAAATTCTTATAAATCTAATACCTGGATCATCTGTGAGTTAGATTCTATTTCTCATTTTTTATCCTTGGTTTCTAGTAAATTAATAATTCCTAAAATGCTTGAATGAAGGACATAATGTTATGGGGTTTTTAGTGAAGAGATTTTGGATGATGATCACTTCTCATGGCAAGAATTTAATTTCCCTCACTCTGTCAGGTATTAGATTGTGGACATAACACTGACTCATTTGAGACCATTATACTTATATTTGGGATCTCAATGAAAGTCTCAAGAATTTAACAGTGATTTTTTTTTCCCCCTCACAATCGCTGAACTCTAATTCTTTATTTCCCCAGCACTGAAAGACATAATATCTTAACCATATAGAAATAACTTTATCCTGACCTGTATTGTATCACAAGTAAAAATTGTATTACAAAATATTTTGTTCTCTTTCTGAAATCACTCTTTTGGAAGAATGCATGATTCCTTAAATCCTACATTCTTGGTAGCTATGAACTCGAAGGTTTGTCTTCCCAGCACAGCCAAACTATTGTAAAAATTTGCTCCTTTAAAATTTCATCCGGTTTTCAGTTGCTCTTGTCAGGACAAATTAAACTTACTTTAGCTACTCTGTCACAGCCCAAGGTGGATTTTGAGTTTTCTTTTTAAAATATTATTTTGTTCAACATGTGAGAAAAATTAGTAATGGAGAAAAAGGTGAAATAAGTAGTCAAGGTAGAGCCTACTAAAATGCATAGACATGTCACTATCAGACTAGGAAGAGAACAAAAGATGGACACAGGAGAATGATCGGTAGCCTAGAGGGCTAGACATTATATAAATAAAATATTTTTATTGTTTTATATTATTTGTTTGGCTTGGGAGGTTTCTTTTTTCCTTAAAAAGTGAGTAAGTCATGCCAGTAATCAATGAAATAAGAGAGACTACATGAACAACCAATTTGGAAGAAAAAGTAGGAATTGTGTTTTGAGCAAGTTAAATTTGAGATGACTATTATTTATGGACATAGAGTGTCTCATAGACATTTGGATGTATGAATATTAGACACAGTGAAATTATCAGAGCCGATTATATAATTTTTGGACTCATTATGACCTAGAAGGTATTAGGTGCTACATACAGGATAAGAGAGGGGCTAAGGACGAGCCCAAGTGTAGTCCAGCATATTGTGGTTAGCAAAGAAAATTAAAAATGACAAATACGACTAAGAACAAAAGCTTGTGAGACAGGAAGAAACTCTGGTTAAGAAGACAACATAAAATGTGTACCCAGAAATTCTTTAAAAAGGAGTTGTTGTTTCATAAACGTGTCTAAGTGATGCACAAAGGTGAAATAAGATCAAGATATCTTATGGTATTTTTTTTTCTGTTTCCATTTTATTAGGATTATTTGTTTATTTATTGAGGTAACATTGATTTACAACACAGTATATGATTTAGAGGTACAAGATCACAACCTTCATGTGCATGTCACCAAAACATCCCCACCAAAGCATCCAGAGTCCTTCACCACAATCTATTGTACCTTTTCCCCACTTTTCCCTCCCTCTTCCCCTCCCCCTTCTGTATGGTAGCCTCGTTTCTACAGTCAGCGCTCTAGGTTTTGTTATTAGTTTGGTTTTATTCAACCTTTTGTTTCACTATATTCCACATATAGTGACATCATCCAGCATTTTGCCTCCTTCTTAGCATGATTCCCTCCAGTTCTATCCATGTTGCCCCAAAAGGCAAAACTTGACCTTGTTTTTAATGGCTGAGCAACATTCCATTATGTATGTGTGTGTGTGTATGTATATATATATATATATATATATATATATATATATATATATATTTTCATTTGGATTGTTCTAAATTCATATTTCATTTTATAGAGAACTGATATTTTTATATTGAAAAGTTCATATGGAATACCCTTTTACAAAAGATAATATGATTTGTTTTCCATGATTTCAGATTGTAATGTATATACACTTTCCATATTTCAGCTTAAGTTTATTTACCCTATTAAAAACGAACTGTTAGACCTACAACATACAAACACCCTACTCTTCACTCTGTAGAACCCTCTGCCTCAGAATTATACCTGTAAAATTCTAAGCGTAGAAATTTGGGGTGGGTCTATTGATTTAGTGACTAAACTGGAAAGCCCCATTAAACACACCATGACATAGAAACATTTTCTTGAAACATCTATTCAAACCTCATCTATGTCCACAGAACACCCTTGAAAATTTGTGTCTAGGTTTTGAATGAAGGGAATAAATTGTGGTGCTTAGAAACAACTACAACTCCACAGTAAACCAAACAATGACAATAGGGGATGTTTCATTGTGTTTAACTGTAAAAATAGCCTTTTGAGTCTAACAGGTCAAGGAAATTATGATAGCAAGTAAGCAATAGGAAAAAAAAAACAGTGCAAAAGGACATGCAGTGACAAGGTGCAAGGATACTCTCACTAAGGTTTTAACAACATATGGGAAGGATAATTTGGGAAGAAACATGTATTATTAATTTCTAATTATAACTGGAAGAACATACAGTTTGATTCAAAAGACTAAAATGAAGCGATTTTATTATTTTTCTTGATAAATTAACTAATACTTATTTCAACATTATGCAAACGAGTTTTGTTGGAGTGAAAAATCTGCACAAATAAAAAAAATACACACTACTTTTCTAATTTGCCCATTATATAGATATGAACATAAGACCCAGTGATGGCCAATTTATTGTATGTTGAATTTGTTTAATATTCTTTAAAAAGAAATCATATTCAATCTATATTGTCCTTTTTAACCACTTCGCACTTCTTCCTTCTCTCCCAAACTTCCCCAGTGTGGAGATAATCACTAGAGTGAGAGCAATTGCCTTATTAAGTAAGGGCCATTGGAAGAAGGCAGAGGAGACTGTAGAAACTTCAGCCCTAGGTATCCCTGAAACTTAATTGAGAAGTTTCCCCCAATGGACTAAACTTGAAAAAGATTTCTTCTTGACTATAATCCTGATATCCCTTTTCTTAGAGCTAAATACACTTTAGAAAATGTGTTTTTGCAAATTCTTTCTCTGCCCTCTTAAAATGTATATAAATCCACTTAAAAGCCTTTTACCAATGTTATAAGCTAGGCATTGTCTTTTACAAGGACCTGAAAATCATCTCTTTGAAATAGGAACTTGGAAGAACACAGCAACTCTATTAGTCTCTGTGGAAGAATAGGAACCTTACAGTGGGTTTCCTGTTTAGATTATAAAATTACCTCCTGCTGAGAAGAGAATATTTACTTTTCTTTTGAATATATGGCCAATTAGCAAATATAGGTAGCTGCCTCAATCCAGTTCTTAAAATATTCCCTGCTTTTGTTTCGGTGAATCTTAAGTTTAGTATCTTTTCCCCTTTCCCCGTTTGCAATACTGTTGGAATAAAATTGACTTATGTTCCTTTATCTTGCCTGATATATTTTTTTTTTCCTTTAATGGCTACCACACTAGAACTGGTATGCTACCCGTCGATCAGTTATTTGAAAGAAAATTACTTTCAATCTTATTCCAGCTATTGTTGTTTTCAAAACAAAATCTACAAACAAAATTGTGAAACAAGATGTAATACTTCTCTAAGAAAGTCTAATATTTTAAGATTGAGGCATGTTACAACTACTTGAAGTTCAATTTTCTTAGGCATAAAGCTAACAAAAAAGAAAGAAAGAGAGAAACAGGAGAAATAGAATGCAAGTGATGAACTAACATATGGAGAATCATTCCTAATAAAATATATATGTTTTTAATAATGTACTTGGAGAGGAAGGATTAGGTTTTCTATAGTTAAATAAATACTATCTCATAATAAGTTTTAAAATTATTTCTGAGAAAATAAAATGATTAAGGGCTTATTTTATTTTAAATAAAGGGGAAAAAAGTAAATTATTCACTATGTATTATAAAAACTTTTCAAGTATAAAGGTGGAAAAAAAAACCTTAAGGTGTCATGTAGTTAGTTTTAGTTTGTTTATTGTTTAAATACATCTACCCAATAAAAACGCAAAGAAACTTGTGTGAGAAAAGACTAACACCCAACTATTGCTAATTCAGAATGGAAATAGAGAAAAGCAATGCCATTACATGATTAAACTAGCTAAAAGTTACTGTTTGGATTTAGCTAGCTGTTGTAATTAAATCAGAGGTAAAAGAGATCATCATTTAATTAAAATTGAAACTGATTGTTCCAATTGTTGTTTCTATGAAAGACGCTATTTCCTAAAAAAACAACTTTGATGAACAGAAGAGATCACTTGAAACACTAAAGAAAAAATTAAACTGTGGGCCACTTAAAAAAATTTCTTAAAACAGGAAAGCCAGTAACTTTTTCTTTAATATATAATACATATTTTTATTGTTATTTATGTCTTTTACATTTTGCATTCCCCTTGGGTAGCCCACCACCAATTCAACCGTGATCCATCTCCATGGTCCCTTGTGTTCTTTTCTATTCCATTTTGTGCCCTTTCCCTTCTCCCTCCAGCTCCCTCCTCCCCCCCTCCCCCCCCACTGATTGTCTCTCTCCCACCCGGCCTCCCTATAGTCCTGT
>PVIJ01017640.1:0-28780 GCA_004024925.1 Scalopus aquaticus | reverse complement strand
TGGATCCTATTGGCCAAGATTTTATTAAATATTTTTGCATCAGTATTCATTAGGGAGATTGGTCTGTAGGTTTCTTTTTTTGTGTTGTCTTTGTCTGGTTTTGGTATTAGAGTAATATTTGCTTCATAGAATGTGTTTGGTAGTACTCCTTCCTTCTCGATTTTTTGAAAGAGTTTGTGTAATATAGGGACTATTTCGTTTTTCAATGTGTGGTAGAATTCATTTGTGAAACCATCTGGTCCTGGGCTTTTGTTTTTGGGGAGGTTTTTAATTACTGTTTCAATTTCACTACTTGTGATTGGTCTGTTTAGGTGTTCTATATCTTCTTTGTCTAGTTTTGGGTGATTGTATAGTTTTAGGAATTTGTCCATATTCTCTAGGTTGTTATACTTGTTTCCGTATAGCTGTTTTTAGTAATCTCTGATTATTTTCTTTATTTTTGCTGTGTCCGTTGTGATTTCTCCTTTTCCATTTATGATCCTATTTATTTGTGTTTTTTCTCGTTTTTTCTTTGTAAGCCTGGCTAGTGGTTTGTCTATTTTGTTTAATTTTTCAAAGAACCAGCTTTTGGTCTCATTAATCTTCTGGATTTTTTTTTTAATTTCCATTTCATTTAGTTCTGCTTTGATTTTTATTATTTCCTTTCTTAAACTGTCTTTTGGGGTTTTTTGTTGCTCGTTTTCTAGTTCTTTTAGATGTGAGATTAAATTGTTTCTTTGGCTTGTTTCTTGTTTCTTGTTTCTTGATGTGAGCTTGTAATGCTATATATTTTCCTCTTATTACTGCTTTTGCTGTGTCCCAGACGTTCTGGAAAGTTGTGTCCTCGTTGTAGTTCAGTTCTAGAAATTTTTTAATTTCTTCTTTGATCTCTTTTTTGATCCATTGGTTTTCCAGTAATGTGGGTTTCAGCCTCCATGAGGTAAGGAGGTTTCTTTTTTCCTTTTTATGATTCATTTTGACTCCTTTATGATAGGTGAAGAAGGCTGGTACGATTTCGATCTTAGTGTATCTGTTGAGGTTTGTTTTGTGGCCTAATATGTGATCGATCCTGGAGTATGTTCCATGCGCACTTGAGAAAAATGTGTATTCAATTTTTCGGGGGTGAAGTGATCGATAAATATCTGTTAATCCCATGTGGTCTAGATCCTTATTTAGAGCTTTAATGTCCTTGGTTACTTTTTGTCTTCTTGATCTGTCCAATAGAGAAAGTGGGGTGTTGAAGTCTCCTACTATGTATGTAATTTCTTTCATGTCTGTTTTCAGGGATGATAATAATTGTCTGATATATTTTGGTGCTCTTTCATTTGGAGAGTATATGTTGATGATTGTTGTATCCTCCTGCTTTATTGTCCCTTTTATCATGATGTAGTGACCAGCTTTGTCTTTTTTTACCTTTTTAAGTTTGAAGTCTATTTTATCTGATGTAAGTATAGCTGTTCCTGCCTTCTTTCTTGGTCTATTTGCTTGTAGGATTGTTTTCCATCCTTTAACTATTAATCTCTGCTTATCTTTCGCAATTAAGTGTCTTTCTTGTAGACAGCAGAAGGTTGGGTTCTGTTTTTTGATCCATCCTGCTATGGTGTGTCTTTTAATTGGTGTGTTTAGTCCATTTACATTTAGAGTTAATATTGATATACTGTCATCCATATTTGTCTTTTTAATTTTTATTTTTTTTACCTTTTTGTGATTCTATTCCTTACCTAATTCCGTATTTCCTGGTCTTTCCTCTGTTGGTTTTGTCTTCATGGTTTCTTGTAGTAAGTTTTGGAGTGGGGGTTTGGTAGTGATGAATTTCTGTAGTTTCTCTTTGTCAGAGAAGGTCCATATTCTTTCTTCGTAGAGGAAGGAGAGCTTTGCAGGGTAGAGTATTTTTGGTTGACATTTGTTGGCATGTAGTATATTACATATGTCTCTCCATTCTCTTCTTGCCTTTAATGTTTCTTCAGAGAAATCTGATGTCAGCCTGATTGGCTTTCTTTTGTAGGTTATTTGTTTCTTTGTCCTCGTCATTTTCAATATATTTTCCTTGCCTTGAATTCTCGATAGTTTTACTATCATATGTCTTGCTGTTTTTTTCCTTTCATTGTAATAATTTGGAGATCTTCTGGCTTCCTGTGTGTCGATTTTTGTTTCCTTTTTCCTGTTTGGAAAGTTCTCTTCAATTATCTCCTTGAGAAGTTTCTCTGTTCCTTTGTCTCGCTCCTCTCCTTCTGGGATTCCTATGATTCTGATGTTTCCTTTTTTCATGGTGTCAGATAGTTCCCGAAGCTTTTCCCTCATTCTTCTTCCTTTGTTTTTCTTTTTCCTTTTCTGTCTTGGTTCTTTCAGTATCTTTATCTTGCAGAGTGCTTATTCTTTCCTCTGTGTGTTTTAATCTATTTTTATGGCTCTCTACTAATGTTTGTAAATCCTCCATTTCCTTCATTTTCTTCTTTATGGATTCATGTTCTGTATTGTGCCTAAATGGATAAAATAATAACAGTTCTATAGAACAGTAGCTTCAGCTATCTCACACAAAGTCTGAAATAGTTTCAATGCTCAACCTTTCCGACAGGGCTTTAGATAGCACACTGCTGATGTCAGCTTACTTCAGCAGCCGCCTGGCAGTAGTATTGCATTGCATCAGAAAGTGATGCAATCAATTCTGGATGATGTGTGCATGATGGTATGATGCAATGCGTTGCATCATTCTAGGCTGATTCAGGATGTTGTTGCAGTCCTACTGGATAAATTTAAATGGTGAAACATAAAATGAATTATATGAAATATCTTCAAAATGAGAGCTAATAAAAAGTTTTCAGGTTTATATTCATGTTCAGCACACCAAGATACTACAGATTAGGGCCTTTTAAAGTCAGTTATGATCTCACTGTTGACCAGTGCGATAAGAAAATTTTTCCTAGAATTATGTTGTGAGTAATTGAAAATTCCAGATAAATAACACTACAATCTATGCTAACTGGTCACTCAATGATTTTTTTTTTGTTTTGTTTTGTTTTGTTCAAGCTGGGGTACAGGCCAGAGGCGGGGGGCGGCGAGAGGGTTCACCAGAGGCAGAGCGGGGAGCAGAACAGGCAGATCAAATACACTGCTGAGGGGAGCAGCGGGCGAGGCAGGAGAGATCTGCCGCACCATGTGGGACTCTTCCCCAGCTGGGCGTCGAACCTGCATCGCACGCCACCGACAGCTCCACAGGGCAGCGCTCAACCGCTGCGCCACCAGGGAGGCCCACTCAATGATTTTTAATACTAAACTTGACATTTACACAACATAAAAATTCAAAAGTTTCTAATTTCATCTTTAGATTTCTCTTTCTTTCTAATAGTTGTCCTGTTTCTATCTTAGTTGCAACTTTGAATATAGGAGAAATTTTATTTTAAACTTTTTATGTAAAGCATAGTATACTATGATCTTTTGTTCAACACAAAGTCAAAGAAATGTTGGTGACTTTACTAAAGTCACTCTATCAACCAATATATATGGGTACCTCTTAGAATTAGAACCTAAGTTTAGAAATGATACAAGATTCATAATCTAATTCTAAGAATATAAGAAGTTACCATTCAATGTATAAAGCCCAAGTTGTAAAGCTGGGAGGCTTTCTCCATTGCTAATCACCAAAATGTCTCATTTATTTTTTAAATCTATACTTCTCTACTTGCCTAATCATTAGTTTCAATTTCATAGGCTTTAACAATATATTGCAACCATATATTAAGGCACAAAGAACAGCAACTAAAGGAAAAGGCATGAAGGACTGTTGAGAGCACCACGTCAAAAGCCAGGCAAAGCTCAAAAACTAAAAGAAGGTTACATTTAAGGCCACAAAAGAAAGGCTTCAGCAGGTACTGGAGTGAGAAATGTTTGTTGTGGGATGAACTTCATGCTAGTACTATCCACTTTGAAAATTGTGTAACAAAGCAGGATTATTCTTGAGTCAATATTAGAAAACTCCATGATTCTCCTTACAAACTGAAGGTACCGATAGGTGGTCAGTTCTGAGTCTCTGAGATGTAGTTGCCCCATCCACCTTCACCAGTCCTAGCATATCCCTCCCAATAAACTCATCACACTCTATTTGAAAGAAAATATTTTCATTGGTAGAAGTATTGATGACCACAAGAAAAAAAGAGTATGTACAACTCACAAAAAACCCAAACAGACTGACCACTCCTTCAGCTCAGCAGTAACACTGAATGGTGCTCCAGTTACCAACACAGACGGAAAGATATTAGAGTTGTTCCAAAGTTTAAGAGCATGATGGCCACTCAACTCTTTTACTTTAACATGGATGGAAATATATGAGTTAACTATAGACAGATACACAGAGATGAATACAAATGTAGGACCATAGATTTAACTGCTATCATATTAACAAAAAGGCTGTATTTTCCATGGTTAATAATAAGTGAAAATATGTATTTTTCAGACAACTTCTCCAGATAGCTAGAAAAATTCTAATAGTAAATTCAAGTTCTTCAATAGTCCTGTAGTGAGACCAGAAATTTTAAAACCCTAAACATAGTATTAACCCTATTTTACTTAATCACTGATATGAAAAAATCTATTTTAGGAATGGCTTCTTACCCATGGGTTTTGTGTTTTTCAACCAAATGTAGAGCTATTTGAGAAATAGACAGATAAATTTAATATGAATCAGTATGGATTATATTGTGAAAAACATCATTCTCAAAAGAAAATATGCTTAGAACGTATTAATATACTCCACATCTCATCTTGAGCACTTATTGTATCTGCTGCCATTCCCTTGATGGTGCTGGAGACATTACAATGAGGAAGATACATTTAACTCCTGTAGCTTCAACAACAGTAGAGAAGACATGCATCTAGTGACACAGTGCTACAGTCACAGAGGGCACTGTTTTACTGGATTAAGGAGTCTAGGGCAGGGGTTGGCAAACCTTCCTTTTGTGAAAGGCCAGAAAGTAAGTATTTTAGATTTTGATGTCACAGAATATCACAGCTCCTCCGCTCTGCCATTGTATGGTGAAAGCATACACAGATAATGTATAAACAAATGGCATGACTCAAAAGATGAAGTTCATTATCTATAAGTAACAATTTTCTTATATTTGTCATGTCATGTAAATTTAGCTTTTGCTATTTTGCCCAACCATTAAAAGAGATCAAACTCATTCTTTGCTGATGGTGATAGGTGGGTCATTAGAGAAGATCTTTTGAAGAAGCATCTCAACTGTGAGCTAAGGTAAAAAAAAATAAATCGATCAAATGAAGGGAAGCTGGGTAGGAGGGACTGCAGAACTCTAATTTATGTTCACTGAGGATTCACAGAAAAAAATGCACAAATAGCACTCACACTGTTGAAGTTGCCCAACTTTAATAAAAACTGCTCAAGGAATATAGAGCAAGGAGGAGTTTTTTGTATCTCTCAAATCTCACCACATATGTGAGCACTTATTCTGCTTACCAGGAGAACTGGACAGGCTCTTTAAATATTCTTTGTGTAACTGTCACTTTGTTCCATTTGCCTGAAGGCCTAGAAAAGCAGCAAATGATTCTCTTATTTTCTTGTTACTTTGGCAAAGCAACGATATCAGTGTGGAAAAAATGAGAACACAAGTGTATGTTTATTCAGCAATGCTTTGGCAGTAAGTTCTAGAGGTTCTTTAACTCCATTAGTGTAACTTTTGTGACAGTGGACAACTCCCTTTGCTTCATTCACACCTCTATTTGTATCTGTGAAGTAAAAATATCGACCCTTGAACTTGCCATAGTTATCCTTGGAGCACACTGAATTTTTTGGCAGTACTTCACAAGAAAACCCTCATCTTCAGAACAGTTAGATGAATATATATCTAAAATAAAACTATAATATTATACAAAGAGTAAATGATTCACTCAAATTCTGATTTGTAAAAAATTTACTGGTTAACATGCATTTTAGAACATGTTAATTTTACATGTTCAAAAATAAGATACACTTTTCACTACTTGTTGCTGCCCAAACAAGTATATTCAGATATTTTAGAAAGGAATTTACAAGTTTTTTTTTAAACTATTGTGGAGAGTAAGGTAGATTTATCTACTTAAAAGTAGTACTTGATTTTTATCAGTAGCAAATGTGTTAAAATGTAACAATAATCTAGTTCAAATAACCTGTGTCTGGCCTTGGGTTCAATACTTGTATAGAGATGAGGCAAAAAGTTTTTCCTGGTAACCAAACCAACCAATATGGAGTGCCTGCAATACTAGTATAACCACAGGTATTAAGGTGTTAAAGTGCTATCAAGGGTTTGAATCCACATTGGTTAGCAAATAAATAAAGCAAGCAGCCCTTCTGCTCATTAGGAAACCATCCAAAGCCAAGAAGAATCAAGTTCCTAATTTATGAGTCAGCCACTTAAAAAAAAAAAGTAAAGTTAATACAGTCGTTCATGCAGTCTTTCCCCTGCTGATCTCTCTGGAAAAATAAATTCTTGCAGGTCTATTTCAAATCACTACCAGTAAGTTCTATTATACTGTCAGACTTAGGAAAAAAAAAAGGTTTCTCTGGAACTTCAAACATGAGATTGAAGAAATGATTATGGCAAATCGTTGTTCCTAATTAATTAAAATGATTTATATGACACACTGTGTAACTGAAAAATGTGATGGAAAAAAGTCCCAGTAGTAGATTCATATTCGAGATAAATAGAATAAAACTGAAGAATAAGGCTCCATTAGTGAGTTCTCCAAGTAAGCCATTGATTTATTCTTGTTGCTGGCAACATAATTCACCAGTGCATAGAGATTTATCAGAAAATTGTTGACCACAATAATTAAATCCTACAGCAAAAATTCTCAGATTGGACGTCATGCTGTTGACAAGACAAGTGAGAAGACGCAATCTATTTTGCTTTTAATTCTCAAAAGCAAGTTTGTTTTATGCTTTTTAAATTCCCCATTAAGATAATTTTCATATCTATTCTCATTGTCTCTTTCACTCCTGGTTCCCTTCTTCCACCGCCTCTCTAACTCCCTCCAATTCTGACCCACTCTTGTGTCCTGGCATTGTTCTGACATTTGCCTGGCAGAACATAAAGCAACAAATACGTTCAATTTGAGTGGTTTCCTGCAATGTTATTCTATCAAACCGGCAATTTCCGAAAGGATTTAGAAAGAAGCATACAATTCCTCATACACCAGTGAGGTCTGACAGTGACTGCCAATGTAGTTCATGCTTTGCATGGGTCTTAATAGCTGAGCAAATGAAAACATCCCTTTTTCACAGGTTTCTTATGCCTAATATCAAGCAGGCTTTCAGCAGCATCGAAGTGGCCTGAGAGCACTATATTTAGCACCTGAACACTCAAAGGAGTTTTGGATATTTGGGTTTGCATGGTGTGTGAAGACACAAT
Organism: Scalopus aquaticus; assembly: GCA_004024925.1. Classification (NCBI taxonomy): domain Eukaryota; kingdom Metazoa; phylum Chordata; class Mammalia; order Eulipotyphla; family Talpidae; genus Scalopus; species Scalopus aquaticus. Next base: position 21,401 of record PVIJ01017640.1, on the reverse strand, counting down.
CCCCCTCCCCTCCCCAACTCCCCACTCCCGCCAGCAGTCACAGAATGTAATGAACTGTTAATCAACATGTTTAAATGATGGTCTCACGCAAAAACCAGATGCAAAATTCATTAAAATTGGCTCAGTGCATTCCCTGTATAGTTGTGTCCTGCTACCCCACCTGGCATTTGACATTTCCAAGATGGTGGCAGCATTGGAAATTTTATGATTTGATTGTGGCTTGGCTTGAATTCAAATTATAGGGTCTGAATTTAATCAAATTAGACATCATATGCCTCAGGCAGAACAGTGCATGCCAATGTCAATGGTGGCAAGATGTACTATAGCAATAATGAGACAGAATCCAACAAACTCTTAGGGATCACCATACCATACTTCTGTCCTCAAAGCATCCAGCCCTTAAAACCATAATGGATTAATGTGGCCTGTCGTGTATTACAATTTCAGCTCTTGGAAGGACTGAACACTCATGATCCAGCAACATGGACTCCTTGCGGGCCAATTCACTTGTGTTCACTAACATGGACAGCAACCAAGCCCTTCACCCTCAATCCTCTGCAGCAGTAGCACAATCCACGGGTGTGGAGAAGTTGGGGCACGCCCATGTGACTCCTCTCACACTGCTGCAGCAGTTACACTCTTTCTGGCATTTCATGTCAAATTTTGGCCCTGGGTTAAAAGGTATCCCAGCCCATTTTTCCTTAAAACCAGGAAATGAGCTTGTGGATTCCTTCTCAGAGTATATATAAACAAGCCCTTTCATTTTTATCTTTGATAGTCATCTCGTTTTATTCCTCTTACACAGACTGTCTCAGAACCTGAAATTCAGCGAGCACACAACTCCAAAACCAACTTCAGGCTCCATACAGAGTAACAACATGGCCTTTTGACAAAACATGCTGGCATCTAGCCACGTTCTAAATTGTCCAGAGATACAACACTCAGCTCAGAGATGTTCCTGCAAGTCCTGTCCCCACATCTCAAGTCCTGGTGGCCACGAGGTTCACAGAAAAAAGATCTTCACTTTCCCAGCCTTATGCCTTACACGATCAAACTCCTATCATCCCCCTGCATGACTCTTAAGTCCAGCATTCCTAGGGTCTAAAAGGAAGTCTCTGAACAAAATGTGGTGCTGTGAGAGAAAGGCGCAGCCTTACCTGTGTCTGCCTGGCATGACCAACTGCAGGCCCTTGAGCAAGTCAGCCGTCCTTCTGAGGTTACGATTTGTTCAGCTCTTCAAGTAGAGGTTATCACCCATCATTTCCTAACAGGTATAGCGACTGTATTATGTCAAAAACTGAAAGAAAAAAAAACTGAGTTATAGCATAACTAAAAAGGCATTGTTGGAACACAGGGGGTTAAACTCCAATTTTTTAACCATGTCATCTAAGGTAATATTCTCCCTGCCTGGTGATAATTTTATAGCTATCACATGACTGTGTGCGCATGTTAATTGAAATATTACACTGGGAGTTGGGGATTTTACTTCTGGTTTCAGTAAGAACTAGACCATTAAGACCTGTGAAGCCTGGCTAACATCTTAACTACTCTGGGTTCATTTTTTCTCTACCTGAATAATAAGAGATCTCTAAAATCTCTTCTCGTCTAACTCCAGAAAATGACTCCAATTCAGAACCTGCTACCTTTAGGGAAGTCAGTAAACAAGATGATTAGGAGTCGAACTTTCTCTTTGGCATGACATAGGTTTACCTTAAACCTGGAAACAGGAAATCTCAAGATTAGATAACAGGAAAACAAGTCATCGCATATCTGATTTTTCCTTAAGGTGTGCATTTTCATTTCTCAATTACCAAGTAGGACTTCATCTCTGTTAGAGACTCCCATTGTTAAATACGTTAACTTCTCAGTCTATGCAAAAGTCTCACTTTTTAAATCTATCACACTGCTGCTTTTAGAATTATAACTATCCAATTTCACTAACTACTCTCTGATGTGGCTTGATTGCTGTCAGAACCTATGTTAAGAATAAGGTTTTTCCCTAGCCAAAGAACAAGACAAAATAAAACAATTTTGCTAGATTATAACATTTCATTGGGCATATTCTGTGCTGCTTCCCAATTCCCTTACATGTATTTAAAAATGAGAAGTGAGGTAAAGGTTTTTTTCTGGATCCAATGCAGATAGCTGACAAATCAGACTAATAGCACACTTAGTCAGATAACATCATGGTAACAGGAGATGGAGGCTCGGGGTCTGCAGTTTTATTAGATCCCCAAATTGTGTGCCGTCCCAGCTATAATATCCCTGGTTTGTGTTTTATGCATCTTAAATTCATCCCAAAACTTTAATCAGAAAAACATGCTTTTATTAAAACAATATTGAAATTGTCTATCTTTACATATGTTTATTTTTCAGAGTCTGAGTTTGGTTTGAGTAAAAGAATTTTTTATTTCATTTTTTATAATATATGTGAATCATGCAGTATAAAATAATTCACATTTTATTTTCAGAAAGATTTAAAACAGAGTTTATAACTAAAGAGTTTCAGAGGAAATATTTCTCAAGTATTGGAAGTATATCATATATTTGTGTATGTTTGTGTATCTTGTTTTCCAGAAAATATGACTTCGTTCGTCTAATCAAGAAATTGAATCAATAAACTTGAGAAATCAAGATATAATTGTTTTTCTCACAAAGTTGTTCTTTTATCTAGGAGAAACCTTTAACTTCTGTTAAGAGGTTTGTTTTAAAATTGAATGCATGTAGTTCAATAATTATGACTTTCTATCTTAAAAATGTCATCATTATTAAAAAGCTAGAAAAAAATGTGACTCAAGTGAGCAATGTTTGCTGAATTCTATGCATTTTCAAATGTGTATGATGCATTGACCAGGGCTGCATGTTAGTGATGCTGTCTATAATATACACATTTTGTTAACAATGCCACAATTAGATCGTTTACTTAGGAGTTTATAGTTCAGACCTCAATCTTGATTGCCCTGTTAGTGTTAAAGAATAATTTATCAGGACAATAAGAATTGATTAGTGTGCAAAAGGCCCTTTCTTTCAAATTTTTATTTAAAGAGCTATCTGCCTCAGAATGTCATGTGTCCTTTTGATTCATATACAATATACTTGTGTAACCTTTGCCAATTAATCTGTCTTAGAATGACATTTGAATTCTATGGTTTCCAATGAATTTCCTAAGGAGCAAAAACATACGAGAGCTTAGACATATGGGAAAAAGAAGTGGGATGTGTGTGTGAGTGTGTGTGTATTCATTACAAGGTGATTCAAAATAAAAAGCATGTGTAGACATTACGTGTTGGACAATCAGTCCTTTGGAATGACAGATCAGGTCTAAGAATCATTTTTACCTCCTATTACTAATCTAGTTTCATTCATTAGGCAACCCAGTGAGTACCTTCTATTTGCCAAGTACAATGTCTGGTGCTGTTGTACAAAGAGGAGTAAATCAGAACCTGCTCTGGGAGTCTACAATAATTGTAATGGTCTGAGTGAAGGCTAAAACAGTGTGATCTGGAAGTTAAAATATTGAAATTAAGGGGAAAAAGAGGCAAGCAAATATAGGCTTGAGAATGTAAATTCCGGAGCCCAACTGCAAGGGTTTACACCTCAGCTCTTTTATTTGCTGTGTTTCTAATTTCTCTGTCTCATCTACAAACTGGGGAAGACGATAACAGCATTCACCTTCTAGGGTATTAATGAGAAAATGTATTATGATTTATAGAGTATTCTGAATCATAGCTGGCACATAATAAGCAGGATACAAGTGTTTGTTGAATAAAGCCCAGCAGCTTAGGGAAATGATTAGAGAAGAAACTGTTAGAGAATAAGAAGCCATATACCAATGGTTCATTGTTCATGGTGAAGAAAGCAACATGTTATCTATACTAGGCACTTTTTCTTACCACTTGGAAATATTCTTGTTCAAATTCCTATTTCACCCAGAAATCCTACTTGTGGCAATCCCAGAAAGGATTTTGTTGATGAAAATCGGATTGCTTTAAGTTTCATGACTGTGTAAGTGCTCTTTCAGTAAGCAACTATCTAAATTCTTGGGTCCTAATTTTTAAAATTGACAAAGGAGAAGAAAATGTTAATCAATGCTTATATAACTGTATAAAGCAGTCTAGATCTACACTCGTCATAGAATTATTTGCTAAAAAATTGCTATAGAATCAGATTAACTCCTCTAAAGTGAGTTTTACTGCAGCTATACAAAAAAGTCAACTGATGGCAAGACCAATTAACTCTCCCACCTCAAACTGCCTGTGTAAATCAAAGCAATAAAGCTAAGAAAGAGATGAGAAAAGAAGATGGCATCAGAGGATGTTTCCTGCTTCACTGCTGGGAGGATAAACTGAAAATAGTCCAGATGGACACAGGACCCAGAGCATCCTATGATTTGGGAAACTAGAGCACCTCTTGGACATTGGAGAACAATGCTGACCATGCCAGAAGGGACAATGGGAAAGTTCAACTTTATACAATAAAAAGTGGGTGACGAGAGACCTCTAGAGAATATGGCCTGGACTGGACACTGTTGTGCAAATCTTGGACATGTGCTTCAGTGTTTGACTGGTGGCCCTGGGGAGGGGGATTGCTTATGAATGTGAAGATGCACCTTTAAATAGAAGGTAGATTTATGTGGATGAACTGGGTTGTCCCAGGTGGGCTGGGTTACCAGTTAAGAGGAGCACAGAACAGCACTTCCTTTTTGCTTCCTCCTTGGGACTCCAGCTGATACTGTGAAGTGTGGCAGCATATCCCATGGACTGAAGATATTTGAGTGTAGAAACCCAGAGAAGAGGGTTTTTAGCAGTACCACACACACAAGCCACTCCATGCATTATGTTTACCAGTGACTGGATCCTTCCATCACCCCGACTAGAAGCTACAGATCAATTATACCCACATCCAACACCATCTTCTGGAAAAGTGAAAGTTCTGCACCCACAGGACACTTGGGAAAAACAGCAACCTAGAAAGCTGCAAACTGGGTAGATGGAAAAATTACAACAAATGGCACCTTGAGTCCGCAAGGGAATATTTCACCACGGTGAGACCAAATCTCTGGAAGCCAAACACAAAGACATGGAAACTATTCTTACCAAATACAGAGTTCAAAATTGCATGATAAAATTGAAAGAAAACAGAAAAAGCAGAACAAAGAGATACAAGAACACTAAAAAAAAAAAATGAAGGTCTTGAGAAACAATGAACAGAAAAATAATTGAAACAAAATGGAGATGCAAGATACACAAAGATGAGGGGGCAGAAATTCTGGAGTTTTCTGAAATTATGAAGTAGTATCTATCAAGTAGAAGATTGAGTCAGTGACCTTGAAGATGCTAATGCACAAAGAATGCAAGTGGAAGAAGAGAAACTTAAAGGAATTGAAGTATCTGTACAATAAAAACTGTAAGACATTGTTAAAAGACAAAGAATTAGAAAGATATTCCCTGCTCATAAATTGGAAGAATTAACATTGTTGAAATGTCCATCTAATCCAAAGCATATAAGCATTCAATTCAGTCCCTCTCAAAGTTTCAACAGCATTCTTCAAAGAAACAGAACCAATTATGCTGAAATTTAAATGGAATAATAAAACATCCCGAGAAGCCAGAGCAATCCTGACCAAAAAAAGAGGAAGAGTGATGGTGGTATTGCACTCCAGTCCTCAAACCACACTACAAAGCTATAAAAGCAGCATGGAACTGGGACAAAACCAGTTCTATTCATTGTTCTGTATATCTGAAAATCCAGAAATAATTCTGCACTTATAAGGACAATTAATAAATGACAAAAGAATGAAAGCATGCATTGGAGAATCTCTAGATATTCTTGGGAAAACTGGATGGTCACAGAAGAGTGAGATTAAACCTCAATCTCACATCGCACACAAAAGTTAACTCAAAATGGATGAAAGGTATGGTTAGAAGACCTAAAACCATAAAATATGGACAAGAAAAGAATGGCAAAACATGCCATGACATAGGCTTCAGTTATGTCTTTGTTTCTCTTACTGTTGGAGATGAATCCTTAAAGGAGAAATGGGACTATACCAAACTAAACACTTTTGCACAATGAAGAGAACTATCACTAAAAGACAAAGACACCCTACCAAATGGGAGAAAATATTTGCATCCCATACAACTGAAAAGGGACTGACATGCAAGATCTACAAAGATCTTACATGACCCAACAAAAAGAAGTCAAATAATACAAAAAATGGATAGACCTAAATTAGTATTTCCCCAAAGAAGACATTGATAATGTACAGGCACATAAAAAAATGCTCACCACTTATCACAGGGAAATGTCAATTAAAACCGAGGGATAAACCACCTTCTACCTGTGAGAATGACTCTCATCAAGATCAGAAATAACTTAGCATTGGTGATGACGTGGAGAAAAAGGAAACCTCTTACACTGTTGGAACTGTAGACTCGTCCAGCCTCTATGGAAAATATTGCAGAGATATGTTCAACTATTAATAGATCTATCATATGATTCAGCAATTCCACTGCTGGCTATCCACTCAAAGTTTTGAAAATACTAATTCAAAGTGATACATGCACTCCTATGTTTGTTGCAGCACCATTTGCAATTGTCAAGTTAAAGCAACAACCTAAGTAAACAAAGGCAGATCAGCTGAGTTGGATTAGCAAGGCGTGGCATATAAACACAACAGAATGCTACTCAGCTATTAAAGAATATAAACTCTTGCCATTTGCCACAGCATGAGTGGGACTGGAGGGGATTAAGCAAAATGAGTCAGAAGGAAAAATATAAATACCAGATGTTGTCACTTATACGTGGTATATATAGAGAAAACAAGGGGTCAGATACAACCAGGTCAGTGAAAATCCTAGAAATCTGAATGTAGATTTGAGGCTACTGGAAGGTGAGGGAGCAGTGTAGGTATGTGCTGGTGAGGTATGGTAACATACACCTAAAGTGTGTGATCTTATTGTCTCTAAATCACATATTTGGTCTCATACATCAATGTTGCCTCAATTAAAAACTAAGTGAGAAATCCTGATTAAATTTTAAGGTTGTCAAATCTCACTTCTTATCCATAAAGCATCTTGGCGATTGTTTCATCTCTGGTCCTTAGGATCCATCCCTGTTATAACCAAATGTCTCTTCAGGGAAAAAGTACTGAAAGACTCAATCTTTCAGAATTCAAGAGCAAAACTTCATTCTCCTATTCTCCCCTATGGCTTCATATTTTCATCACAGCTTTAGAGGAAAGAAATCTGTTTTACTTGTCTTCAGTCGTAACACAGAATTAGCATTTCCACAGTTAAAAATTAGAATGGTTCTAGCGTTACCTACCACAAAAAATACAGGCATTTCTTCCCAGTCCTCGCCTCTAGAGCCTAGGTTTACATCACCCCTTGAAAGCAGATTAAAAATAGTCATATTCTCTGACCCTTCTCCCAACAAAGGGAGAGTCTATGTCTCCTCCCCTGAATCTGGACTATTCTGTGACTCCTTCATTAACAAAGATGGTGAAAATCTCATGTCAGTTTCCAACTACAGGCCTTATGAAACCAGCAGCTTTTACTTCCTGCCCCTCTGAACCCTCAATGTAGGGGAAACTACCAAGTGAAAAGTATGAATACCTTGACCCAACTGAGTCTAAGCTGGCCACCTGTAGTGACTGTGTGGAGAGACTCCAGCTGTTCCAGCCATGCCAGCCCAAGAACCAGCCTGTGAGAAGTCTTCAGCTGACTCCAACCCCAGCTACCACCTCACGGTATTTGCATAAATGCCCCCACCTGAGTCCACCAATCGCCAAAATTGTGAAAGTTGTTTTAGGCACTCAGTCTTGATAGCTTCTTATACAGCAACAGGTAACCAGAATATTCCCCTGGAAGATCCCTCTGTAACTGTTCTAAGTTATTTGAAGGGATCCAAGTGGTCTGAGTTGTTTCTAACCAGCTTTTCCATCAACTCTTCCTTCAGCATAACCATTACACCCTGAAGACTTTGCTTTTCCAACAGCTTCCTAGTGCAACCAATCCCAGGCTGGAGGACTATGTGTGTGCATGCTTGAACTTAAAACACAAGTAATACCTTACTCAAGTAGTTAACAGACATTCTCCTCTTATTCCCATTTTACTGATAAGGAAACTGAGCACAGAAAAGTTAAGAAACTTGCTCCACATCAAACAGCTGGCCATTGGAAGAGACATTATTCAAACCCCGAGGACCTGGCTCTGGATACAGTGTTGTAGCCACCAGGGTGGACCTTTGACTGGAGCATCCCCCTTCTTCTAGAGATTTCCATGTCTGCCTTTGCTCTTTCTCCAAGTCTCAGCTCAAACCACAATTTCTTGATTACTAAGCCAAGCACCACGCCTTCTTCCACCCACCCCATTGAATTTTCTGCATAGTATTTTAGTGAAAACATTTCTCAGCAGAGATATTGTCCTTCACATCCCCTCACTATACTGCCAGCATCAAGAGTATTGCCTGACACATAATAGGGCTTAGTAAATATTTCCTGAAAAATGAATAAATGTACTTTATTTCAGCAGCCTTCCTGTGGACACAAATGGGAATACCCAGACTGATTAATAATTAGTAATTTGCTTCAGGACCATTCCTAGTGTTGTGGCAACAACATAACATGAAGTTAGCTTCTATCAGTATAATTCGACCCTTTTTATTTATTGGTGCCTGATTATATCTGAGTGCATGAAAACATCCTATAACTAGCAAAGGACACTATTTCCTGATAATTTACTGCTCCCTAGGGAATTAAAAAAAGAGGCCTGTAGAATGGAAGCCATATTAGAGCTGTTATTATAATACCCTAGATTGATATTATCTAGAATTGTGGTGTTGGCTAGCTGGATCTTGCAGAGGTCTAGTCGGTTAAGGTGAAAGTCATGGAAAAGTTCGAAAAACAGGTGTTTTATTTAAGAGAGAAAGATGTTCATTTTGAAAAAGTCCTGTAGCGGGGCTAGTGAACAGGTCACCGTCCAAGATTTCTTTACCTGCACCCACAATTGCAAGACCACTCAGGCTAAGAAAACAAGAAAGGCGTTTAACAAAGAGGGGTAAGTGTTCCTAAGGTCACAAGGGACCAACTTTAATCTCACCCCAGAGAGTGTCCAAACATCCTAAGCAAAAGGCCGCTCATTTAAGATGGCGCCCTGCCGTCAACGACGGCCTGGAGCTCCAGGCAGCCAGCACGCAGAGGCTGGGGCTGGGGGCTGGGGCCTGGGGCCTGGGTCCAACTCACCACAGCTGGAGGCGCTCACAGGTGGGGCCTCCGCGATGATGGCAGAGCGGCCAGCAGCAACAGCCTGAGGGATGGAGCGCACTGGAGGCCGCACCAGGCAGCGACGGAGGCCATAGCACCGGGAGGTGGTGCTGGACGCTTAGCAGCAGGTAGCAGCTCTCAGGGGTGACATGGACAGAGTGCCAGTCACTGTCACCAGCACCAGACAGTACAGGCCAGTAGTGCTGGTCACTAGGCATGGGATGAGACGCACCAGCATTCCAGCGCTTTGAGTTGCTAGTCCACACCAACGGCTTTTCGAGACCCCAGGCCCATGGCCTCTGGCGCTCCTTTCAGGAGACGTCACAGGTAGGCTGGAGGCAGGCGCTCCGGGTCTGTCTGGGCTGGAAGCTTTCCGGCTCCTCTTGCCTCAGGAGGTCGGGCTGCCGGATGCTGCTGCTTTTTCCTTCAGAGGGCCTCCATGAGAGTCTGAGTTCGAGTGCCTTCCTCCTGAGCCAGGAACTGAGAGCCCAAGTCAGAAGCTGGCCCGGGCTCTGCTTTATATCCTCTCCCAGGGTCCCTCCCTCCCCCACCTACAAGTCTGATTGGCCCATTTTCAATCAGCTTGTAGCTTGCACCTGATCGGTCCATTCTACCATGCAGGCACCAAACCCACGGGCGTCTATACTGCCTGCAGCTGGGGGAGCCACAGCATTGGAGTTGGCCTAGTAGTCCTCCCTGCAGCCCTGAATCAGAGGCTTCATGCCCGGGGGAGGCGTGGTAGGGAAACCACTGCCGCCCGCCATCACTGTTGGCCCCTGCCAGCAGCCTGGGCCTCAGTAGGGCCACAGGTGGTGGGTGAGTGGTAAAATGCCACCGTTGCAGTGCCCACAAGCAGTGCTTTCCTGGTGCAGGAGACTTGAAGTGCTGGGTTGGGGGGAACTCAGGTTTCATTTTATTTTTTTTCATAAAGGTAGTTCAGTTTGAAAAATGTATTCTACTTAATTCATATGTGATTCAGTGCTTCACCAAATAGTAATATTCTACAGTTCTAATCCTAACTCGCTGGTTTAGCTATCACGTTTAGCTGTCCTTTTGAAGCATGAGTAAGACAATGCCTAGCCTACCCATCTCAGTGAACGTCACAAGAGTTTTTTTAGTTTTTAAATATATGAACCTTCCTATTCATCAGGTAAAAGAACAGGATTAAATTCAAATCAGAATTAATTCCATTAGTCACAAGAACAGGGATTTTTTTTTTTTTTGCCTGAAAAAGTAATTATTTCCTTTCCATCAGCTTGCCTTTCTCCCCCCTCATTTCTTTCCATCACACCCTCTCCTCTCTCCTCCCACTCTCTTATCCTCTCCTTTTCTTTGTTACCACATTTCACACAATATTTAAGACAGCTCATCATAGGCCTTTGCCTTTTGCTAGGATCTTATCACTTGCTAGTGTTCTTATCTCTTAATTTCATGACATTTTTATCCTCCCTAACATTGCTTTAGTTCAAGCCCCTGTCCTCTTACCTAACCTTAGCAGGAAACGCATACCTGTCTCTACTCTTTCCCTATTCTAATCCCAAACTTCTCCAAAGTTCTGTTCCATAGCACAGAGCTGATATCCTCATGTTCTCAGACCCGGAATTCAGATTCTGGCATAGTGCTTGCTCAGTTCATAATTACTTCATGGATAAAAGACATTTCCTAGATATAAATCATACCCTTGGATTACTGAACAATGCAAATACTTGCTTGTTCATCTAGTAGCCCTCATGGTTAGAATCTATATAGTATGAATCATTTAATTTATAAAGTAGCACATAGATGAGGAAGGAATTACCCTGATCTTTTTGTGTAAAAAGCTTAATTATAGCCATTCAATTAAATACTTGCTTCAAATTAATATTTTTCACAATATATAAGGGAACTTCCTTATGAGAAAAGTTTGAGTGCTATTTGTTTTGCTTTACCCGGTCAATGGCATTGCCTCATTCTTAATATTTATAGGATCATAATCATCTTTCCCTTAAAAGAAAAACGTATTGTATGTTTTCTGACTATCAGGCAACACTGTTACTCTTCTTCTGTCCTTCCTCCCTCTTTCTTCTCTTCTTTCCCAATTCAAGATACATTTATGATCTGTAAGTAAGGTCAAATTGACATGGTTTTAGTGAGAAATATTATTGTAACTTCAGGACAGGAGGTAACTAATATAATGGACTAAATCTAATTCACTGAAAAACAAAAATATCCTCAAATATTTAATAGAGATTTTCCAAGATGGAGATGTGGGTCTGCCACTGGGAGCCAGAGAAAGCAGCCGAGTTCTGTCCTGGGAAATTCATAGACGGGAGACAAAATGATAGCCACATCAATAACTGCCAGGCAGAGTTAGAGGTGCAAAAAGAGGTGAGCACAGGTGCAAACGGGAAAGACCCTGTACCAAGCTAGCAACAAACATAACTGACAAAACATAAACACAAGTAACAAACCGGAGCTAGCCCACAATATATGAAGCCTCCAGAGTTACAATAACTTCTGAACAAAATGTTTATTATGCCCTATTTATCTCACTCACAATATCTGTTGGCAACTATGTAGAATATTCAAAAAACATTAAATGTTAGTTAACTCATTATATGGACATTTAGTATATGGATGCTCCCCCCATCAAATAAGTCCCTATATACTATGCTAAGTGAAATATGTCAGAAGGAGAAAGACAAATACCAGATGGTTTCACTCATAGGTGGGATACAGAGAAAGAAAACAAAGGGTCAGAAAAAAACAAATAAGTAACAAACCAAAGCAGAGTCTGACTGTAGAATTGAGGCCCCCAGAGGGGCAGAAGAAGGGAGAGCTAAGGGGGAAGGGTCCTCAGTGGACTATGGTTTGGACTATGGGTGCCTTGTTGCAGAGTGTGAAGTGGCAACATAAAACTGAAGAGGTGTGAACCTCTACCTCTAAGTCATGTACACTGCTGTAAACTAATGTTACGTCAGTAGATAAAATAGTAACAAAAATAAACAAATGTAAAGTCCCCAAATGTCCCCTCAACCTCCGTGCCTATGGCCCAGTTTCCTCCTTTGATGATGCTGATATGGCGGTTCCTCTAAAGGGTCTGCCTCTGTAGCTGAGCTGCCCTTAGCAGTCAGGATTATTTGAAAGAGTCCTTCCTTGTCAGAACAGGACCCTAACTCAGAGGCCCAGTTGGCAGGAAATTGATCTCTGGCGTCTGTCACAGAAGTATGAAGCCCCACGCGATGCAGTGTCGTGTTACGGTGCAGGTGCGTGGCTGAGATGACGTGCTGATGGCCAGCGGGTGAGGAAGCCCTGGTCCTTTCACAGCTGAAGACAGAAACGGTGCAAGGACAAGGAGGACAACCGGCATGCCTCACATTCCTCAGTGTTGAAAACAATCAAAGGTGGGGGAACGAGAGAAAAATCAAATTTCTACGAAGAGATGTCAGCAGTAAATTTAATGCAGGTGCAATATTCTCCCAACAAAGGACATTTTGTTTCCACCGTCTGGGGCCCCACGAAAACCTGCCCCGCCTGCTCCTGCTGTGTGTTTTGCTTTTTATCAGTGCAAGGTAGATTAAAATGTTGATACCCTACCTTGGCAAAAGTATTTTTAATGTTCTTAGGACAACTATTGAAGAAGTATTAACTTCCCCCAAAGCTGAGCTTCACTGTGTGTAACACAGAGCTTTCTGTGCCGTACGGTTTGATTTGTTTTTTAAGCTTTGTATTTTCATGATTGCTTCTGTGTTTTACTGTGACACGGCTATTTACCATTTGTTCTCTCTTGTGTCTATAATAAAAAGGATAAAAGAAAAAATAAAAAAATCTATTTTAGCTAGAGAAGCAAATTTATAAATAAAAAAAATAGAACAGAATTCCCACTGTTGGTTGACATGAGACGCGAACTATTTTATGAGACGCAGGTAGTGCACGTGTTCGGTCCTCTCCCCTTAGGCAGTCGCAGGCTGAGTGATTGCAGAGCAACCACTAATCAAGACGTACGACTTTCTGATTGGTTTTACCTGGTGACTGCTTAGTGCTGTGTTGACTCTCCTGATAATTGTTTACCTGAGAACGATTTCCTGTGCCGCGGAGGGAGCTTACGTTTAGGCCTTTATCTAACTCTGTGAGCAGCCTTAGCAAACCTTTAGAGGGCATTTCAGGTTTTCCTCTACAGTGACTCATTTAATTGGGGAAACAGTGCTACATCATGGACGTTGTGTTGTTGCTACTCTGGGTGAATTGTCCTATCGAAGTACTAGGAATGTTCCTAGCCTAGGACAGGTGGAGATAGACCAGTACATGGGAGTGACTGCAAACTATGACCATATTTATTCAGAAGGTTTCAAAAATTTACAAAAGTAAGACATTTAAATCCCAATGGGCTGTCCTTTTCCATTCCAACATCCTCCGCCAAGCTCACCCCTACTGTCCCCACCTGAGTAGTAGTAGCAGGGCTGTTAGGGGCTGGGCAAGCTAGGGATATGGGGTCATGGTTTCCCCTCCTTTGTGTACAGGTTGGCGATTGCTGGCTAGGTGGATATTGGGGCACTTCTATGTCTGCTCTGCCAGTGCACTCAGAGTAAAAACACGACAACTTCTGTAGCCCATCACTTAATGAGTGTCTCCAATTAAGCAAGTCACTACACAAGAAAATGTGAAATGCCCTCGATTCCCACTGTTGATATATAACAGAAATTTGATAGTTTTGGAAATTGGCACAAACCTAAATGTTTGAATGATAATACCAATACCAGGTGGTTGCAACAAAAATAAACTTCTCTAAAATGTAAATAACCTAGATAAATATATTTATAGGTTTGAGCAACCCTGAAGGAGGAAAATACTAAATCAGCTTCCTATTTTTCTATAGAAAATATTACAGAAGGGGATCCGGCAGTTAATAAATAAAAATAGATTTTGTTTTTCTAGATGTAGTGATAATTGAGGTTATCAACTTTTGGGTTGTTTTTAAAAATTTATTTTTATAACTTATGCATGCAAGAACTGGAGTGCAGAGCAGAAATGTAAGGGGTGAGAGGATTCACCAGAGACAGAGTGGGAAGCAGAACAGGTGGATCTACTGAAATACACTGCTTCAGGGAGCAGCTGGTGAGACAGGAGAGGTCTGCTGTGCCTGTGGATTATCTCCCTGGCTGGGGATCAAACAGCAGATAGCTTGATAGTGCTGAGACTTAATCCCTTGTGCCATCAGAGAGGTCCCGAGGTTATCAACTTTTGAAATTTGTGTTTGTTGTATATATTTTTTTCATTCTAAATAAATATCAATTTTATAATTGATTTTGATTTTATAATTCTTTTTCTTAGAAAAGGTTTGCCAAGTTGTAAAGCTCTGGTCCCATAAAGTCTAGATTGTCAAGAGAAAATGGGACAAGGTCTTTTTGTTGACTAAAGGTCATGGCATAGCAAATTAGTGTTTTATAAAAATAGCAAACCCTGCATTCAGTTCAGATTCCCTAAAATAGTCAAATCAAAAGTTCACTGGCTGCAGAATTTGGGAAAAAGAACTTGACACTCATTATCTCTCCAGACACTCAGTGTCCAGGCCTCATCCAATTCCATGTCCCAAACTTTCTAGCACACACGTACAACCAATTTAATTAAATCTGTCTCTTCCCATTATTCTATGTAAAATTATGATTAGATCAACTTGAGATGGTTTCTCATTGTTCAGATGTTTTTCCTGTTACTCTTCCCCATCTCCCCTAATCTTATACATCTTTTGAAGGCCCATCTTCAAACTTGGCTTAAGGAAAAACAAAGGACAGAGCTGAGAATATGCTTCAAAAAAAAAAAATACTCCATCAGCATTCAAGTATTTTATTCCTTTTACTACTATTCTATACTTCATCTTCTCTTTGAGTCAAGCCTCTGAGAAGAGTGGCTATCCATTAACTGTACCTGTGAGACTACAGGACTCAAGTTAGCATACTATATTATTCAAGGCATTTTTTTCTCTAATCTGTATTTGGAAAACATAAGCATCAAACTTGTCTTTGGTGAGCAGTATGGAGGGAAGTACTTGGTAACACTTTGTAATCATCTATTTAGAAATAAATTGAATTTTGTAAAATGAACACGTAGCATTTGAAAACTTAAATAATTGGGAAAATAAAAAATTAATTCAATAGGGATATATGAATTGATCTAAATTCACCTGATAAATGATGTTTCAGTAGTAGGTTTATTATATAATGTTTAGGAATATCTATTTTGAGAATTTTATATATATGTATACTGAGAGATAGAGTATCTATCTATCCATCTTTCTATCTGTCTATATATAGATAACTCCTGGGAATGTATTTTTCAAATTCTTTCTATGATGAACCCAAAACATCATTTAGTATTTGCTAAATAGCTAAACTGCCATTAGATAATAAGGTGAAATCTTTAGAAATCACATAAACCTCATAAACCTCAAAAATATCATAAAAGATTATTTAAGGAAATATAATCAGACACTGAATAATTTGAATTATGAAGGAACAGTCTTCCTTCACCCAGTCCCCACCAAAACTTTTGCATTATGAAAAGGTAGAAATATATTAAATATGTGTGCATGCACATATATAGATTAGATCAAATGGCAGATGTATCAAATCATTCCAGTTTTCATCATTCATTTATTTACTCATGTATTCATTCATTCATTCATGAAATATTTATTGAAAACCTGCTAAGTTGCAGTCATTGTTATATGAACTGGAGATATACATGTAGAGAACAGGACTCTGACATGTGATAAATATTTTAATAGAGGTGCATGCCGAGAATTGTGAGGGAACAGAAGAGCAAACCTCTAAGTTTGCCTAAGGGAAGTTTGAAGAAGGTTTAATGAAAGAGAAAGGAGATTTTTACCTGAGTCTGGAAGGGAAAGTAAATATTTGTCAGAAAGTTTGTTTTGGAGAGAGCTTGGCACACCAGGCAGATGGCAGCTATTCAAGGAGTTTTGCTGATCATCGAGTAATGTGCAAACCTAGAATCATGTTGGAGAGTAGTGTAGGTTAAATTTGAAAACTAGACACATCAAACTATATGAGCTGTGAATGCTTTGCTAAGATTCTAGGCTTTTCATTGGTAACGGAGGCATTGTTGCATAATAAGCCACGGAGAAACTGCACATATCAGTTATGGAGTATAGACTGCAGAGGAATTCTCTACACTCAATGATTTATCAAGTGAATAATTAAAACCTAGAACATGCCCAACACTATGATAGTTGCTGGGAACAAAAAGATAAGCAAAATTTGGAAAGGGTCTGCTGCTACTCGGCAAACAGTCTAGTCTGTAGATATTAGCCAAACAATCCCATCAGTGAACGTATTAAGTATAATCTGAAGCAAGTGCTCTGAAGGCAAGGAGCAAAGTCCATGAGAGTGTAAGAAAATGAACTTCACTTAGCTGGGTACAATGGGCAGAGTTCATTGAGATGAAAGAAATTCATGTATAGCCTCAAAAATGTACAATGAAGAATGTTCAGATGGAAAACGCACCAAAAAATTGAAGATAACTCAAAGGTTTGTTAGATTATTCTACATGTCAAAGCAGTAGATGGAATATTTTAGAAATCCTTTTCAGATCTGGGATTTAAGTAAATATTTTCTACAGTTTCAGTGCCATGCTAATTACTCAAAAGATTTACTGCAGTTATTAGACAATGTTTTATTATTCCATCTAGAACTCTGAAAATATTGGTGCAGCTTTAAATATTTCTTATTTATGACAACATAAGCATTTACTAAATACATATGATATTTCAGTCACTTTCACATCTGTTGTGTCATATAACTCTTCACAATAATATTGTAAGTTTTGTATTGGAGAATTTACAAAAGGGAAAAGGGAAGTTTGAAAATTTAAAAGCTGGGTTCTTTATGTTCATTGAACCCTCCTGTTTAGACAAATGTATTTGCATCCACCATGGCTATTAATAAAAGGGGAAAAACCCTAAACATGATTGGAAATAAAGTAGAAGAGTAAAATAAATGAAGAGTCAAATTCCTCTGGCTAAGAACATATTGGGGATTGTTACATGGGCATTTATAACTTAAAAGTAGGAGATAAAGGAAGCAGAGTAAAAAAAGATAAAAGCAACACAAATTTTTAAATGGTGTTCTGTAAGAACCAATATACTAAAGTCAGATTTCTGGTAAATAAAACAATTGAGGGACTTTAGGGAAGAGAAATGTTCAATTGAAAGATTCCTTTTCTGGTTGTGTTCCAGTCAATAGTATGGAAACATCCGATGTGGTTTGGGAATTTAGAATTCAGAGGAAAGATGAAACTAGATCTAAAGTGTCTAGCAGAAGCAAAAGGCAGCCAGGAATCCATAACTGGATTTGGGATTTTTATCAGTTTTATTTGAATCTTAAAGGACAAGGAACCACAGCAGGGTGGGTTTGTTGAAGATACCCAGGTAGTGTGACATTTAATTTATGTATTAGTATTATAATACCCATTTTACAGTAAAGGAAATTGAACCTAGAGATTAGCAGCATATTCTAGATCACATAATGGGTAACAAAGATGGAAGCAGACCACCATTTTGTGGTAGAGAAAAAGGCAATGACCTGAGTCATTGTTGATCTCATGGAGCCAACTGACTGTTTACCTCCACACCTTTCTATGAGAAAAATAAATTCCCATTTGGTTGAGCCGTTTTAATGGGATTCAATTACATGCAGCTGGTGAACATTTTTCAGCAATAAAACATTTGGTTCAACTGTCACAATATTGGGTATTGACCATGTACAAACCATGGCAGTTGTATTAAGGAAAATGAGGAATATAATTCAGAATGTTGGGATCTCCTCTTTCTTCTTTTCCCTTTCAGTCAAATCCTACAAGAGAAAAGTAATCTCAGGTTGCAATTAGACTGCCTGCAAGCAGAGACTGATTAGCACAGAAACTTGGCTGAGTGACATACTTCCTGCATATGACCTGAAAACCAAATTGAGTGAAACTCTCATAGAGTCTAGGAAGGCCGAACAAGGTAAGATCTTCTCTGTCTTACACAGAGGACAGCTTAGAAGAGGAAGTTTTAGCTTGGTACCTTGGGTCTTTTCCTTATCCCTTCTACAAAATTTCTTTGACAAATACAGGGAGTGATCATTAAAAACGTTATCCTAAATGTTGTATCTCCATCCCAGGCATTGGACAGCAGGAGTTTAGAAAATGACCAGGTCACAGAGTCAACAGAGAAAAGATTTAATGTGTAGAACTATGGCCACATGGGATCCTTATATAGCATTACTCTGAGAATTAGCTGAGGCAAATAGAAAATCTATTAAGTTTTGAGGGACCTATATCCCAGGAGAGCACAATAATCACCTATGACTTTTCAAATCCCCAAGCAATCCTTGGAAACTGAACTGAACTAAGAGCAAATAAAACCCAATAGTACACTTCCATCCAATGTTCACTATCCAAAGAGGCTCATGTCGTACTCCTGCTCCACTGCTCATTGGAACCATGAAGGATGACAGACTGGAGAGCTCTTCCATGTACCCAAACTGGGGCAACCAGCTCAGACAATGAAGAGCTGTAGTTAATCCTATGTGAACTTTTATTACAGCTAATACTGTTTCTACTCCACCATTGTATATCAGCAAGTGGGATAACTGAATGACTGGATAATGAGATACCACATCTGTTAAAAGTTAGAGTCCCAGTAAAATTTTATTTGACCTGGAAGAAGAATGGTATGGATTTAGATTTAACCTTTTAGGAATGTAGTATTCCTATGATTGCAGTTTCCAGTGGGAGTTAACATTGGGATTCTAAGTAAGAACATTTTCTGTTATTCCATAGTAATGCACATGTTATGGGATAATTAACATCACTAGTTTCTAGATACCAGATGCTACTTGTTCTTACTCTACCTCTGTAGTCATTTTGAAAAGTAAAAATGTCTCTACACATTTTATAAAATACCCCAGTTTGTTGAATTAAGTAGAAAAAATGTGTATAATGATGGTAGGTAACCAAAAGATACCACTTTTATTAGGGTGAATCATTTTATAAAGAATAGACAAAATATTCATCCTCCTATATGCCCCTCTACTTAGCTGATACCCAAAACGGGTCTATAAAAATCACTTGATAGGGCTTCCAGGAAATTTTTTAAAGTGAGACAGACTTTGCTGGCATGAAAGTTATATCTTTTCCCTTTCTCTTGGCCCTTAGAACTTAGATGGAGTGTGTGTCATTTCTAGCACGGCTCTGTGTCCATGAGGTTGGGGGCCATCCATTAAGTTTCACAGGAAAGCAGAAATGAAAGTCTGGGTTCAGTATGGCATCCTTGTTTACATATCAACATAGTCTACTCCTTTCTAGACAGCTACATGAACAAACTAAGTCACTTAATTATTTAAACCTCTCTTGGAGATCCTGTTACTGTAGTCAAACTTACTTCTAATTGCTACCATTAAGATCAACCCTTTCTGCCCCAGTGTCAATAGAGAATTCACGGACTAAGGGGAAGATAAAAAGAAGTGAAAGAGAATAGCAAAAAAGATGCAACTGTGCAATTTTGAGAAAGGAACCTGAACTTTGTTCTGACAGTAGGCTTAATCTCAGGAGGGACCGTTATGAACCCAAGATAAATGTGGGGACCCACATGAAGAGAGAAGATCCTGCTGTATTCTCTTGTACCCCAATGAGTCAGAGATTATTTTGCCATGTGTAAGAGATTATATACCATGTGTAAAATTTACAGGAATGCTCAAGGTAAATACTACTGATGGAAAAGTAGAAATCATGAATGTCCTGAATATTTACTCCTATTCAAGGTAAAAACACGTGCTGTGACATGATTAGAAGACTTTTCTCATTGTTGCCATAATATTTTACATTTGTTCAAATTAATTGGTTAAGACCTGCCAAATATGAATAGTTGACTGTACATACAGGTACCACTGAAGCACTAAATCCCAAGATAAAAAAAGTAAAGATGGAATCAACTTTCCCCTTTGCACATTAAGAAAATATGTAATTTAAAGAGGTCTTCTGCCAAGGGTACTACAAGCATGGGAAATTTAAATTGAAGGCAAATTGTAGCGTCACATGCCTGTAGGGTCTCTGAAAATGTCCTGCTAGAGTTAAACAAGCTGGAACCACATACTGAAAGCCCAGTTGCAACAGCTGCACTCTGAGCTCCTTCTGCAAAAAGAAAGAAAATAGGTTTTAATTAAATTGTATTAATTGGTTTAGCTGATCTGGAAATAGAGTACGGGCTCTGCTCTAATTTTGTTTGTTGGCTCAAGTCCACTTGTCCTTGACATGAGAATAAAGGAATGAAGCAATAAAATGCCTAGAAATGCCCCGGTAGAGACTTTTAAACTGTCCAAGGTTAAAGAGTGATGCTATCTCGCAGATGAACTTAAAATTCTGTTGCCAACTTAGAGAAGTCAGAAGTGCAAGCAAGAAAAGAAGAGTGTGATTAAAAACCCTGTTTCCTTAAAGCTCTGCAAAGCTGCAAAGAAAAGGCAGGCATTCTTCCTGTAATAGTGAGCACTTGTTATAAAAAAAAAAAAAAGGAGAAAGTTGTGAAAGCATCAGGGTATAAATGACCTTATTTCAGGCCACTCAGCGTAAGTTTTCGTATATAAGGTAACTGGGATTTTTTGAGTGTAGCTTCACTGTCTGAGATATGCAAAATACATCTTACTACACTTAAAATCACATTTGGCTCCCTATTCTGCATTTCGGCACTGTTTTATCAGTATTATTTTAAAGGATATTATTTTAAAGGGATAAGAGTGATACAACCTATAATTTTTTTTTGGCTTTCAAGTTTCTATAAGCCAAACGTTTGAACAGATTAGCAATCAACAGATCATTATTTAAATCATAATAGTCTGTGACACATAGAAGATACGTTAGAGAAACGCCATCAAAGAAGTTAAAACTTGGAGTGGAAAAAATACATATAAGACAACAAGAGTATTATGGATTAAATGTTTGTGCCCCACCCTCCCCAATTCACATATTGAAAGCCCAATGTGGTGGTTTTGAGCCCGGGTCTTTGGGAGGTGAGAGTGGATCCCATTTGGTGGGTTATAAGGAGAAACACCAGAGACCTTGTTTTCCTTCCTTCCCTCTTTCCCCCTTCTTCTCTCTCTCTCTCTCT